>CM060971.1:54878497-55030997 GCA_030765045.1 Tenodera sinensis | reverse complement strand
ACATAGAGGGGACACCTCGCTCACATCGACCTACACAGATCTATTGTGACTACCACCCCCAGGAGGCAGGGATGAAGTGAGAGAAACAAAGGTGTCACACAGGGCCGCAGCGAGACAGGCCACAGAGACGCGCGGAAGTCCCTAAAACAAAACCAAAGATATGCGTCGAAGCGGCCCTCAGGTACACTATCTCCACAGACGTACTGCTCGGCAAAGGAGGGTTAAAGTGTTCAACACGCTAATTTCATAAGTTCAAAGGACCAAGAATCGGAAATGTCAGTATCGCGAGTGAGTAGAAATACGCAAGGGTAAAAAGTTACTAAGCAGCAAGTATAATTGTAAATATCAATGCTTATGTGACAAGGAAAATAAATCTCACCCATGAGATCAGGGTCATTGCCGAGGCAACTTATTTTAACGTAATTACGTCTAAGCTTCGCGAAATACAAAAATCCTACCGCAGCTGCTATTTGCATTGACAGCTTATGTAGGTGAGTCTATAAAAATCCCCTCATCCATCAGAAAGATAGTAAAGTTTACCCTTAAAACATGTGAATTCGTGTACTATTTTCTCAGAAAATATGAGAGGCAGGGAGCTGAAGTTTTCAGAACGTGTACACAACACATATGTAGTTAAGCTTCTGATGCTAATTTTATGGCAACTAAGCTGCGCTTGGCTTTTCTTTTCTTTCCTTTTTTTAATTGTATTTTTGGGGATAAGCTAGTTATTTAGATAAAAAAGGCAAAATGTTAACTAAATATAAATTTTCGACCTAATTATTGGAGCCGTTTCCGTGACGAGACCTCTAATATCCTAGCTTGTTTGTTGAAATTGGCCCATTAATAGAGAAATTATGGCCAAAATAAGATTTCGAGTAATATTGTGACTGTTACGTGCAGACTAAGATAGTTAAGTCAACTTTCTTAAGGTTTCCTGAAGGCACTTGATGATACCTTTAGTATCCTGGCTTGTTTGTTGAAATTGTCCCATGAACAGAGAAATTATGGCCAAAATAAGGTTTAGAGTAATTATGACTGTTAGGCGTAAAATAGCGCTTTTTCAGGAATTACACCTATACAGACAAACTTAATAAGCAAAACCCTGTCTGAATACAAAATTTGATCGAAATCGTTAGAGCTGTTTCCAGGTTGCGCGGGATATATTTATACACAACAATTCTCGTTTAAATAAGATATTAGTGATATCAAGAAAGCAACGGCAATTAAAGTTTTATCACATTTTTACTTTTTTGATTTTGCAAATAATTATTTTTAATTACTAGTAAACTAATATACATAACTAAATAATAGAGGTTCAGAAGATAGCTGTTTATACTAATAACAATCATGCAAGAGTGTGATGCACTGCAAGTAGTGTCTGAGAAAAAGGTATTTGAATTCATATGTTGTTACAGCAAATTTTATTATTTTTCTGAGGTATGAAATACGTTTCATAGACTCAAGCACATAAGCTATAAACGCAAATAACACTGTACAACACTGAACTTTGCACCTGGTCAAAAGTAGGCGCTTCTAATACATTTTTAAGCACGAATTTCAGAACTTAAATCCGTTTTGTGATATCACCTAACGTTTTTTAGATATTACCCTTTTTGTGATTTGCAAACATCCGCTGCGCTACGCCACTCCCACCGCCGCAACCTTTACCTATCAGTCGGCTCACCCTCTCAATGGCAGCGCCGTGGCCGAGTGGTTACCACCTAGGCGGCCCGGGTTCGATCCCAGGGACCCGCATGTGGTATTCGTGGTGGACGAAGCGGCGTCAGGGCGGGTTGTCTCCGGGTGCTCCGGTTTCCCCCGCCATCTCATTCCACCGGTGCTCCATCTTCATTCCATGTATCATCAGTGTCACCACCTGCGGTGCCATAGTAGTAAAAGCGGGCGTTAAACACTACAACAACAACAACAACAACCCTCTCAATATCTGTTGTCATTTAAGGCTGGCAAGAGTTTTATTGCAAGCTACGTAACTTCAGTAGTTTGGCAAGGGGCTTAACACGTGACTTCTTTGAAAGATCTGCTTTGTTAATGTTCTGATGGAACAACTGAGTGACAATTACAAGCCGTCCAAATGGCGTCTTTTTATTGATTCGTCGAAGTTACGTTTATAGACAGTTTTATTACATAATGGTAACTCTTACCCTTCCGTCCCTATAGTTCATGTTGTCCAGAGGAAAGAAACGTATAGAATTTGAAGATAGTTTTGAAAGCTATAAACCATGCAAAGTATGAATGACAAATCTGTGGAGACTTAAAGGTCATAGGGTTACTCCTGAGAATGCAGAGTGGTTTCACTAAGTTTTGTTGTTTTCTATGTGAGTAGGACAGTTGGGCTAAAGAAAAACATTATGACGTAACTGAGTAACCTCCAAGAAGTGCTTCAATACCACGTGAAAAGTGTGAAGTATGAAGCACTAGTTAACAAAAACAAAATTTTGCTCCCGCCGCTTCACATAAAGTTAGGCTTAATGAAAAATGTTGTGAAGGCTTTGAACGCAGAGATTAGGGGTTTTCGGTATTTAAAAGAAAAGTTTCCAAGAATAAGCGAAAGAAGAGAAGGTATTTTTATTGGCCCACAAATACGCAAACTGATGAAAGACAGGCATTTTGAAGAACTACGTTCCAAAAACTAGAAGAGGCATTGGTGGGATTCAAGACTGTGCAAAACTTTCCTGGGAAATACAAAAGCTGACAACTACAAGGAAATTATTGAGAACATGCTCTAGGCGTATAAAAATTTAGGGTACAATATGTCCTTAAAAATACGTTTTCTGCACTCGCACTTGGACTTCTTCCCTCCCAACCTGGGGGCAGTGAGTGATGAGCATGGTGAACGGTTTCATCAGGATGTAAGTGCCACGGAGAAACGATACAGCGAAAAGTGGTCACCTAGTATGTTAGCTGACTATTGTTGGCAGTTCATAAGGCGGTTTCCTGATGTCAGCTACAAGCGGAAGTCTTCTCGAAAGTTTTTTTTTAAGTGAGTAAAATTAATATTTCTAAGTTTTTCATGAAAGTTGCCTAAATATGGGTTGTTACATAGTTCACTTTAACCGTAATTTATGGATTCTGCATAACTTGTTCGTTATATTACTGAGCTATATGGAATTATTTCACCTCAGGATTAGGCGGCGCCGTGGCCGAGCGGTTAGCGCGCTCGCCTACCACCTAGGCGGCCCGGGTTCGATCCCAGGGACCCGCATGTGGTATTCGTGGTGGACGAAGCGGGGTCAGGGCGGGTTTTCTCCGGGTACTCCGGTTTCCCCCGCCATCTCATTCCACCGGTGCTCCATCTTCATGTATCATCAGTGCCACCGCCTGCGGTGCCGTAGTAGTAAAAGCGGGCGTTAAACACTACAACAACAACCTCAGGATTAATTACAGTATTTTAATTGCATCTATTGTAGGCGTTATTTTTGAGAAATATTGAAACCCATTTCTACAAAAAAAAAAAAAAAAAAAAAAAAAAAAAAAAAAAAAAAAAGCGGTACGAGATAGAGAATTTTGTATTTCAGATTTGAGTTCAGTATAGCTAATAGCTAATATGTACAAAGTCAGCTATTTTCGTTTGAGTGCAAAAATAAAAGTTGAAATCATTTTCACGATTTACAGAATAATTTTAAAAAAATAGGTAAGCTTTTGAGATCTATAAGAGCAATGGTCATTTAACAGGTGTAATTTCTATATGTTCAGACTACCTTTTCCCCTCAAACCTAATGTATTTCCCTACTATAATTGTACCTGCAAGGAAATCTATCAATACCAAAAATATGAAAATAAAATTTGTTTGTGAATGTACTGCCCTGCCTCCAGAAGAAGGCGAGAAGGTTCTGAAGTACAAGAAGGGGCTTCAACTGGTAATTTGCTCACGTAGTCATTATTTACTATGAAATGTGTATATGAGAATCATCGACGCTGCCACATCTAGGTATTACGGAGCTATCTGACAACACTATGTACTATATATAACACTAGCCTGGGTAAACTTGATTGTTGAAGTAAGCAGTGCTTACGTAGCACTTCCCTCCAACTCGCCTTCTTCTATATCTGGCCTTAGTTTAGGTGGCAATGTAAACAACAGCACATGTTGGAGTAACTCTTCATTGGTTGATCGAACCGCACAACTTCAATGTCAGTAGGCGCCAATGAAAGTATAATCCACTAACATATAAAATGGCGTTAAATTTAAAGAACTACTAAAATTATTTCCAAAACAGTTTAAAGGGTTTCTAGCAAGAATAAATACAAGAATACATTAACGTGCAAATTGATTGTTACTAACACATTTCACTGCGACAGCAAATACATTTGCACGCAGTTATATAAGGAAGTGAAGGAACAGATTGAAACCAAGATCTCATCCATTCCGGAAGCAATATCAAAAAGAACTTCCGTAGCGTGGGCGCGCATTAGGAATCACCAAAATTACGTGATCGCCAACATCGGCAAAGGCTAGCCGAAGCACAGAAAACATGCAAGAAAAAATGTTTTAGACGTTGCACGGCTTGCCAACCAATGCGCGCGCACTTAACCCCGGCCCTAGACCACACACTCACTACTGCAGAAGCCCACGCCTCGCTAACTAGAGGAGCCGCATGCTGCCGCACAGGAAAACAGCGGAAAATTGTACATTGTAAAGTGTACTTAAATAGTGAAGTTGGTACAGTGCAGTGCGTGTGTGTATATAGAGAAACAGACGCTCATAGAACCAAAAACTGTTTTCGGTGACCTAAGGATGGTCACCATATGAGGTTTTCTCCAATCACAAAGATTGTAAAACATGTAAATATAGTTAATTATAAAGTAATGTACTTTAATAAAAGAAAACTAGAAAACTAGAACTGGAAACATAGAGTTAGTACAAAATGTCGTCTGTCTTAGAGAATTTAAAGAGTCGCCAAGGAAAATCATTACGAAGTAAGTAAAAAGCGAATTGTTTTAAACATACTAAATATTGTGAGAAATATCGATCACCATAATTGTGTTATTCTTAATTTTACCTAAGAGCATGGGTTATATCTGCTTCTTCAGTTCTTTCTACGGCTGTAAGCAAAATCCCCTTGCAATTCAGAGTTCAAAAACTAGAAGCCATTCACGTGACAAAGATAGTTCATATAACGGAAATATTAAGTCGCGCTTAATCGCTGCCAATCATAGGTGCTCGTGGAGGAGTACAATTTTGCCCTTTGTTTACATCGCTGCCTAAAGTAAGCCCGGTGAAGGTATAGGAGACAGACTGTAAGGTAATCTTAAAAACCACTCAGCCGACCTTGGAAATTCTTTCACCACTGAAAAGCCCAAATAGTTTTGACTGACAAGAAACTATAAACTACCTTCTAATTTCATTTCATATATTAATAAAGGAGTAAAGCCCTTGTACTTTTATGCAATTACATTGGAGTTATAAAACAACATTCCTAGTGCATAGAGCCTTAATGAGTGAGAATGTCATGGAATATGTGTCTGTGTCTGTGTGTGTGTGTGTGTGTGTGTGTGTGTGTGTGTGTGTGTGTGTGTGTGTGCGCGCGCTCGCCGTTTTGTGTGTATGTGTGTATATCCTAAGACACAGGAGTTAACAACAAATTCATTATTCTTCTAAGTTTCCTGCTATTTAGAAGTGATATCTTGTTGATTATGCCCAAGCAATCGTGTCCAATAATTAGTTGAAGAAAAGCAACAGTAATTTTGAGGAATAAATCGGGAACTAAATAATAAACTTTCAAAAGTCTCTTCAATTGATAATTTTTATTAGGCCCTTTAAATTATATTTTTATGAAATATGTTTTTCATAATTTTTTATCGATTCATAGGAAAATGTGTTTTCCTTTTTGACCGAACTTTGGACCCCTTCTTTTTGCTAACATATCAACATTCTCATTCCCTGTTACGGGTGATTACCCTGTCCTGTGTTGAAAATGTTAAAAATGCCGATTCACAGTTCATTTTTCTCAAACATTACTAAGTGTAGGAAGGTGAAATTTTTACCACACATTTTAAAGCCTTTGTAAACGTTTACCATGAGCATTTTAAAAAGGTTTCCCAGATATTTGTTTTCCAATTTTATAAGTTGTCCTACATAAAATACGTGAAATTCTTCAGTCATTAGGATTATATTATTGACAAAAAAGCATTATTAAGAAACCCCTATGTTAAAATGCACAAATATATGTAGGGTACTTCTACCTATTATGGGAGCTGAGACGAAGGTACTGAGGTGTATACTTTTCGGGAAATGGCTCTTAAATTGAGAAAAAAAACATGCCAACTCATACCTTAAAGCACTCCTGCACGATAAAAATAAAATATTAAATTAAGTCACGCAGATTTCAATGAACAAGAATAAAGAAGTACATTATTTTGAAAATTTTGACATTTTGTGCTGGTTAAACCCCTTTAAGTATGTCTCAGTGTAATGGAATGCAATCAGTAGTTCTGCTGAACCATGTTTTGTATTTCTTTAATTTTCTGAATCTTGGCACAAGAACATTATTGCATGAATTGCAACTCAGCTTTTGAATCAGATAAGTTGGCAATATTGTTGCAGTGCTGTAACCAAGTAAATAAGTTTCGAAGGAAGATATAAATAGCTTCAATCTCCACATCAAAATGAGTAGTATATTTAGTATATTCTCCTACATATTTATACAAAGTCCCACCAGCTCAGTGGTTAGTAAGGGAACCATCAGTATAGATGTGAGTCCAACTGTTATGTGGCTAATGTGTATGAAGAATTTCTAAGGTACAAGCTTTTGCTTCCGAAAGCACTATCTTGTATGTTTCTGTGTTTAAACTTCGATTATAAAGAACATAACATACATATTACACGAATCTTCTGTTATTATTTTTTTTTTTTTCCTTTTAGAAATTAATGTGTATGTATAACAAAACTTTTTGCTAAAAGTTAAATTTTGTTGCGTTTGTTTTTTTTATATCCAAGGAAGCATAAAATAAAAATACTGCCCAATGTATTATTATGTAAGAATGTTTTCCTTCAATTTAATTATTATTCTTTGCATAAATCCAGTGTGATATTTGCAGTGCGACAAGCTTGGTATTCCTTCCGTTTATCACTATTTGGATATCTTATTAGCTTTTCATAATGTAACAATTGCTGCTTTTTACGCGCAGTTGGTAGAGTGCCTGCCTGCTGTGCAGGGGGTCCCGGGTTCGATTCCCGGCAGGGGGTAGGAATTTTTCTTCTGCCAAGATTATTCCGCATCCTTTCCTGAGTATGAATGAAAGTGTGAACGTGTGTGTGTGTGTGTGTGTGTGTGTGTGCGTGCGCGTGTGCGCGTGTGTGTTTCATGTTCTAGAACGAACCTGCTTGCTGCCAGTTAGTCATTTTTATAATTTCAATCATTAATGTCCTCTTTTCCAGGTTAGTTTTTATCAAAGTGCACACCTAAACACTAAATTTTTGCTGCCTGTAATTCATTTTCATGTTTCTGTTTAATTTCTACTGTTTTTTCTTTCAAAGAAAACAGCTATAGGTTTGTCTTATTGTCATTTACAGACATTAAATTATCTTTCCTAATTCCTTTAACTGTAGTAAACCTGCCTGAACCGTTTCTTGCAAAAGCTTCATTTTATTGGTTTTCGTGAACACCGAATAACCAAGTTATACGAAAAAACTGGAAGAAAAATACCAAAATGTAACAAAAAGGTGCCTTAAACTCATCGGGGAAACTTAACAATAATATTAGCACGATTTTAATAGAAACAGCAAAAGCATTTAGCCCACGAGGTACACTTAAAACATACAGACCTTTTTGGTCAACAGGATTTGAAAAACTTGTAAACGAACGAGAACAAGCTGAAATTAAAAAAAAGATAGAGGTAGTATTTTAATATGGAAATATGACATAATGTTGCAACTTTCACGAAAGTTGCACCTATTTCTACGAATAGCTTCATATAAGATATTTTTAGAGAAAATTTGATGTGTTGCACTCACATGACTTTCTCTACTCTTGTACTAATCATTCATACAAATTCTTATTCCTATATCTTCTTCGTGTTAGTCGAGATAAACGTTTGTACAAATTATCTTATTGCTTATTTCCTTGTAGGTTCAAGGGGAGTATTAGAATATTAAAATATTTGAGCGATAGTCAAATATTTTAAAGCTTTGAGATTCCGTTGTCTTTGCACGCTAAGCATATAAAAAATGAATAATGATGATCCATTTCACGAAAGTTTTAAGTTTTCCGAAACTCACACACATAACAAGGAATATGTCGAAATGATTCAACCTACAAGAAAATTTATTTAGACATTAATGGTGTATTTTAGCAAGATCTACATTTTTTGTAGAGTATGATTTGGTCTATCTCTAACGGTTTACCGTCGGTCTGGGTGGCTCAGTTGGTTAGACGCTGGCCTACGGATCCCAAGGTCGCGGGTTCAAACCCGGCCCAGGTCGATGGTTTTTAAGTGTGCTTAAAAACGACAGCTCCATGTCAGTAGATTTACTGGCATGTAAAAGAACTCCTGCGGGACAAAATTCCGGCACACCGGCGACGCTGATGTCATCCTTGCAATTGACAGCGTCGTTAAACAAGAAAATAATTTAATTTCTAACGGTTTACCAGTTATGCAAAAGTCGTCCAGAGTAAATATGACTACAGGGGCTATAGCCAGAAAATTCAAGATATACAATTCATTTGGCATAAAAATATCTCAAACATATGACACTTGAATCAAAATCGTTAGTGCCATTTTCAAGAACATACAATTTTTCGAAAAATTTTCCATATAAAGGCTAGTTCAGCATGAGGCTATTTTCTTCAAAATCTTCGTGTCGTATTCTTGGAATACCAACTTTGGTTTTTAACCGACTTTTCGTTTTTGAGTTATGCTGTCCACAGACCCTTCAGACACACACAGACCTTTTTTAAAAATGCTTTTTTTTTTAATTCAAGAGGTCTCAAAACATATATTTCCGGTGAAATTTCGACATCGAATTTTTGGGTGAAATACAATACTTCCTCTACTTACCAGTAGAGAAAGTAAAAATAGATTATAGAAGAAATGGATTAAAGTTTCCAAAGTTTCCAACAGAGAAACTCTTTCAAAATAGCGTAAAACTCACAACATAAAGAAACAGCAGATATTTCAAAAATGTCATGGAATAGATTCCTGGTTTCAGGAAGCCATGATCGTGAGTTTCTCTTGGTTATCGCCTCGTACTTAGCAGTAAAACAAGACCAATGTTTTATTTTGAACTATTAAAACGTTAATAATATTTTGTTTGATATTTTTTTGAATTTTTGTTAAAGTTAAAATTAATATTCCTATAAATATTAATTTTTCGTTAAATTCATAAGATAATTTACGTTTAAATAATTTGTTAAATTTTGATGAATTAGAGTTGCGTAAGATAATGCCTATAACTATACGTAATGCAAACCAATTACATTAGAAGGCAAGCAGCTTGTTGGGATTTAATTTACTTCTAATTGTACCGAAGTAGACGAAGATGGCAAACATATGTACATATAAACAATGCATTACGGAAAAATCTTAAGAAGAAATTAAAGTCTATTAAGAACAATAAACAAAATTCAGCTCTATAGTACAAAAAGCTATCAGGTTAGATGTTTCCCTTGAGAGTGAGCAGGAAACAAGTTTGGAGAGCGACTCTGCAATTGTAAGTAGTCATAATAGTGCTCCTACTAAGGTAGTTAACTCTTTAAAGTTAAAAGAGCCTTTTGTAGCAGAGTGCTACTTTCATTAAACAAAACGGGAAAGTCATAATTTTTTGCAACGAAGGTGACTGATCCATTTTTACTTTCTCTACTACGTATAGTAAAGTAGAGAAGGAATTGTCTTCCACCCAAAAATTCCCTGAAAATGTGTTTTGAGGCCCCCTGAACTAAAAAAAAGCATATTTATAAAAAGGTCCGCGCGCGCGTGTGTGTCTGTCTGTCTGTCTGTAGACAGCATAACTCAAAGACGAAAAGTTGGTTAAAAGCCAATGTTGGTATTTTTAAGTGTAATATCTATGCGACACGAAGATTTTGAAGAAAATTCCTGCACGCTAAACTACCCTTTGCATGGCAAATTTTTCTAAAATGTTGATTTTCTGGAAAATGGCGCTAACGGTTTTGATTAAAATGCCGTATGTTGAGATATTTTTATGGTAAATGAAATGAGTGTATCTTGAATTTTCTGGCTATAGCCTATGTAGTCCTATTTACTCTGGATGACTTTTGCATAACTGGCAAGCCGTAAGATATAGATTAACTATTACTATAATAATGCAGATCTTGCTAAAATAGACAATTTATGTCCTAATAGATTTTTATGTAGAGTGAACCATTTCGAAGATATTCTTTGTTATTTGTGTGAGTTTTGGATAACCTATGCATCTGTCAAATGGAACATCGTTATTCATTTTTTATATTTTGACAGTGCAAAGAAAATCGAATTTGAATGCTTCAAATGATTTGACTATCTATCAAAGCCTACTGTATTCCCACATTCTCCTTGTACCGACAAGATTATAAACAATAAGAAAATTTCTGCAAATGTTTATCTCAAGTGACACGACGAAGATATAGGAATAAGAGTTCGGAAGAATGGTTAGTACAAGAGTAGAGAAAGTCATGTGAGTGCAACATATCACTTTTTTTTTGTTTGTGCAGAAAGTACAAGTGATTACATATTAGGTAGGCTGTATCCGATAAGCGTAGGTAAATTAATCAGAACCTTAATACTGGACAGTAAATTTGAAATATTTCACGAAAAAGCAAAGGAACAAATATATTAGTAATATTAATTAAGTCTGCTAAATCAGAAAATGAAATTGCTTCCATTTCAAGTACATCTGAAATAACATTTTACATTCCAACACGTATTGTCAAAAAAGGTACAATTGCGAATTAAGAAATTCTCCATCACAGAGGAAGAAATAGAACGGAAAGTTAAAGTAATTGAGGTTAACAGAATAATGAGCAAGACTAAAGTAGATCAAGTGGAATGCGTACCATTACATCTAGTTCAAAAGACATTTACTGGACAATGTCTGCCACAACACGTTTGCATTTTAAGCACAAAGTGAAAAATAGAGTATTGTCTCATCTGTGATAATTTGTTATAAGTACTTCAGATATAGCTACAGTTTCAGACAGTGCAGAGGTTAAGCTAGATGTAACAATGTGCTCAAAATTATTGAACACAATACAAGAATCTGTATACAATTTCGTGGACGTCATAAAGCTACAGATAAAGTTTGCCCTGAATTTAAAAAGTAACTACATATTACTTTAGACCAAGATGTTAGAAATTGGCACATATGCAATCGTGTTTCTAGACAGAGATAGACAGAAAGACACACAGAGACCCTTTTCTGAAAATACTTTTTCTTTTTGGGTGATTCAGGGAGTCTATAAACATATATTTCCAATGAAATCTTACCATGGAATTTTTGGGTGGAATACTTCCCCTGCTTACTGCAACTACGTGGTAGAGAAATTAAGAATGAGTCCAGTTCCCCCTCTGTATAGGAAACTCCAGTCTGAGAAACCATAAAAGTGGCCAGTAGATAATCAGGCCGGTGTTTCCGAGATTTCTTGCTTTCAGTTTTTCTCTACTAAATGCAAGTATATTGATTGCTTTTGATTCTAAGTGTTTCATGTTAATTGAGATAAACATTGCAGATATTGCCCTATTAATACTTTATGGTATGGAAATTAGGAGATACTGGAAAAAATAAGCTTAAGTGACAGTGAAATCTTTTGAGAGAGGATCGTTGTGGGATTTCTGTGAAATTCCGTTCCGTGTGAATGAGCCAGAAGGAAACTAATGTTGATGTTCCATTTGATAAAAGCGTATCCGTAAGTTCAAAAAAAAAAAAAAAAAAAAAAAATACAGTATATCCCCACAAGCATTCAGGTGGCATAATTTCGGTGCTTTAACGAGATCTACATTCTACGTGCAGTAATATTTGCTGTATCTCTTCAACTTGGGCAGTTGTGCAAAAGTTATCCACAATTAGGAGTACTTCTGAGAACATTTCCAGAAAATTCAAGATATATATTTCATTTGTCATGAAAATGTCTTAAACATGTGGTAATTTTATAAAAATCACTACAGCTACTTTTGAGAAAATAAACATTTTAGACAAATTTTCCTCTTAAAGGAAGATGATTTCTTTAAAATATTCGTGGTGCATTTTTAGATGACACTAAGTTTGGTATTTAACCGACTTGTTTCGTTTTTGTTTTATGCTGGTCACACACACACACACACACACACACACACACACACACACACACACACACACACACACACACACACACACGCACGAACTTTTTTCCTAAAAAATACTTTTTGGTTCCCGGAGACCTCAAAACGTTTATTTGCACTGAAATCTTGGTATCTCATTTTTGGGTGAAATTCAATAGCTTCTGTAGCTGCGGTGTACATAGTAGAGGAAGTAAAAATTTGATATGTCGAAGTCACATGTCTTCAGGTACTTTCTTCAACGACCTATTATTACAAAAGTTTGTCTGTGTACTTCATTTTAATTGAGATAAACGTTTGCGGAAATTGTTTTATTGATATTTGCTTGTTTGTACAAGGGAACTGAGAGAATACGAAATGTAGTAGGAGTAAGCGATAGTCAAGTCTTTTAAGAGTGGATCGCTATATGATGCATTTGAAATTCTGATTACATGAGGAAAAAAGCTAAAAGTGTATCAGAACTTATTCAGAATGACGAAAGCTAGGTTGCTTACTTTGATTCCAAAGTTTACGTTCCTTACCTTCCTCATTTCATTCCCCATGTCATCTTTTAGGTAGTTCAGGCAGCTGCGAGCAGATGGTGCATTTGCTTGCGCTTTGTAACCTTCTACCTTAGGCCCGCTTTTGATAACTACGTGCCCTGAACTTCCTCTCTGTACAGTGGTGAGGAGCTTCGGTCGTGAACTTTGGCCTATTCAACTATTAGGGACATCCGCACGTCTCTGCAGCACTGCTCTATCTTTGAGCCCTGCCCGGCTTGTGGTCTCCCATCAACTCATCTCTCCCTCCCAGGAGTAGTAGGCTACAATATGTCCACACCGCAGAGGTGTCCCCCTTCGTTCCAATGCCTCTTACCTCTTGACAGGCCTTTTCTGGAAGCTGTACACCTACCCTTAATTGTTGAATCATAATTGAAATATATCAAAATTTCCATCAGACTCCCATTTATAAAATCTCGACTCCACATTTACATCGGTTGACCATTTCCCCCCTTCTTTGTTAAGCAAATTTGTGCAAGTCCTATTAATTGTTTCATAGCATTAGTGAGTTTTAAAATACTAACTAAAGTTCAATTGACTTTTGCAATATTCTCAGCATTTAGCTGTTTTAAGTGACCGTTATTTTGTTTTCCCTAAGATCACATGAAAGGAACAATATCAAGACCAGCATAGTATATAGACCTGGGTTTTAGCCATCTTACTGTCTTAGCCTTCCACAAAATATGAATAGTGCAAAAAGTTTTACCAACAGTTGGCACGACTGATTGGAAGAACATTGACCAAAAATGTTTTATTATAATGACTATGACAATGAATGAAAGTATGTGGAGAAAATTTTAACTATATATCTGTGATTGTTAATGGGTAAAAACTCACGAGGACCTTGCACAGCTAATTTTTGTTTTTATAATTGTTTGTTATTTGTATAACTACCTTTAATTTCCTTGGTCATCTCGGAAAATGACAACTGAAGGTGCTTCTAAACTCCTGTTGTTGTTTTGTTTTGTTTTTTTTTCGCCGAAAGTTCGATTTACATGGAAGTTTTTTCAAAAAATTGTATTTGATCGACAATGGCTCCAGCAATTTTGCTTAAAATAGCTTATGTTTGATATATTTCACGAAAAATGAAGTAACGCTTAAGAGGTAAAAAATCCTACCACATTAAAAAGTTATAGATCTAGTTCAAGTGCACAGTTTATATCCATTAAGTTTTTTGAGCTTTTTTTCCGATATAAACATTATTATTGGTTCATATTTTCCAAAATTTATACTTTCCTCAAAAGGAAAGTCTTTATACATCCTCGGTAGTGTGATAGCGTGTGTGCCTCACGTTCAAGAGGTCACGAGTTCGAATCTCGCTTAGAGAAAGTTATCCAGGTAAGGTTCTTTCCGAGGTTTTTCCTTATCCAAAGGAATGTCGGCTAACTTAAAGCTCCATGGACCTCGGGCTCATTTGAGCATCATTTCATCCGTTTCATTCAGTTACCGTACAATGGCATTACGTTGGAGGACATTAATTTAAATAAAATGTATACGTCCTGTCCTCTTATCCTCTCCTTCAAGTGCAAAGAGAATGGAATTACAAAGACATAACATCAGATCTTAAAAGGTTTGACCATTTCTTAAGCCTACTCTATTCCCCTATTCCCATTGTACCTACAAGGAAACATAATAAAACCATTTCTAAAAATGTTAATATTGGTTAAGATCAATTAGATAAGAAAATAAGCTTTTATAGGTATAGTTTGTTGAAGAATGGATAGAGAAAAGCATGTGCTTGTGACAGATTATTTTTGAAAATGTTTCATGATGTTGCCCTCTCTGACTAGTGGTCACATTGAGAATTTTCACTTTAGAAACAGCTAATTCGCTGACTGTAGGGTTGTGCTTTTGGATTTTATAGCTTTTCACCAGGAAACAGCCACTTTCAGACTTTGCGGAGAGTAGGGAATTATCCTAATTAAAGAAAAATTCTCCCGCCATAGCCCTTAAGTCGAACCTGGGGTCTCTGGATTGTGAAGCCACAGCGCTAAGCCCTCAATTGCAGAGGAAGCTGCTTCTCAATTGTTTATGCCCAACGTGTGTCTTTAACTTCTACCTGGTATGTATTTTCTATTGTGAAGTTTTGTTATGGATTGGGAATGACAGCCGGTATGCATTTTGGGAGCGTGGGATTTTTTTATATCCCTGGAAGCTTTCCATTGATAAAAAGAGTAGACTAATTAACATTTTCATGCTACTCGATTGTAATCAACTTTTGTTTCAAGTCCAATCGCATGACAATTATCCTTTGTATTTGCGCATGTTTTATACTGAGTGATTAGTTTTTACATTTCATAATTCGTTTTTACATAATTAATTTAGCATGGCGATTGCATTATCTGTCCCCAATTCAAATTATCATACTTCGATTTATCGTCATGCGTTGTCTGCTTGTGTTGGCAGCCTTGTACTTTCGTTGAGCTGAATCGTTATTCTTTTATCTATGACCTGAATAATCGATAAAATGGCGGCAGGTACGGATATGAGCGAAATTAATTTCACGAGCCGAATGGAAGCTGCCGAATGGATAGCATTGGAATAGCCACCTAAACGATCCAGAAAACAGTTTGGTATAATTGTTTCGTTGACTGGTGTAAGGTAAGCAGTGCTAGCAAATCAGCAAAACACTAACATATCTGAATTATCACTGCACTTGTGTGTTGATCTCATTCTAGTTGCATGTGGGCCTCGTATGAGGTTATTTTACAAACTTAAGGCAATCTAAAAACAGTGTCTACTATGCATGATAAACGTGAATTTATTTTCAACATTCTTTATTATGCTGGTTCAAATTGGCACATTCTCAAAATACTCCACTCACTGTAATAACACAAATGGAAGCAAAATGCCTTCTTTAGTATTTGGGGAGTTCAGGTAAATACGGTATACCCACTTAATGCAGTAAATATATATATATATATATATATATATATATATATATATATATATATATATGTTCTTCCACGGAGCTTACAGAGGTTACGTTAAATTAGCTCCACGTAATAAGTTTTAAGAAAACCTCGCTTTTTACTACTATATTCATAAAACAAGTTGGATCTTGGGTTAGTTTAGTTAGGTTAGGTATATATAAACAGTTTTTACACTTAATTCCTGCCGCACACACACACTCACACTCACACATGGGTGCACGCACACGCACAGAGAGAGAGACGCACACGGAATTTTTCTAAAAATGTTTTTTTTTTAATTCTTGGGGGCCTTAAAATGTATATTTCCGGTGAAATCTCGATATCAAGTTTTAGTGGAATATAATACTTTCTAGTAGAAGAAGAAACATAATTCCTACAGAATTTTATGCAGATGCAAGTTTTATTCAAGGTTTGCTCTAAAATTGACTCTGTGGCAGCTTCTGTGTGCTAAAAGCTTGTGGAGTCTTTCTTTTCTCTATGTTTGCTTCTTTAGTTTAGTCTTTGGAGAGCTGTTTCTCTGAATGACGTTTTGTGGCATAGGTGAGCAATTTAAAACAACCCCATTAACGTTTAAGAAGATAACTTAGATATAAGTGCTATTAAAGTGTTGTTAATATGTGTGGTTACTTAAGAAAATCATTACTTATAAATAGGGCTAGGAAGTTCATGCATTTGCATGTTTTTTCATAGGGGTTAAAAATGTATGCTTTTACATTATGTGCACGAATTACGGAATTTTCAGTTATTTGGACATGATTTGATGGTGCATATAAGTGCATATTTTCTTAATTTTTGATAAATGCATATTATTTCAATACTATAGCCCCTATATTGCACATTTTAATGATTTTTATGGTTTTTATTACTTTTTTCTTTCTGGATAATATTTTTCATATTGACAGCACTACACAAGATGATGCAGCTCACGAAGATTTCAATATTATTGCCCTTATATATTGCATATTTTAATGATTTTTATGTTTTTTTTATTTGTTCATCTGTATAATATTTTTCATATTGGTAGCATTTCTAGACAATGGCACTTTCCCATTGGTAGATATTGTCGCCCATCGCATTATTGTCGTCGGTCTGGGTGGCCCAGTTGGTTAGACGCTGGCCTACGGATCCCAAGGTCGCGGGTTCAAACCCGGCCCAGGCCGATGGTTTTTAAGTGTGCTTAAAAACGACAGCTCCATTTAGGCTGAAGAGGGGACATTCCCTAAGCAGCCCGGACGTGCTTGCACGCCCAAACTCCATAATTAATTAATTAATTACAGCTCCATGTCAGTACATTTACTGGCATGTAAAAGAACTCCTGCGGGACAAAATTCCGGCACACCGGCGACGCTGATGTGATCCTGGCAATTGACAGCGTCGTTAAACAAGAAAATATATATTTTTTTAATCGCATTATTGTCGGCACTACCGCAAAGGAGCCGAAGGGAAGAGACAGAGAATGGCCGCATTGTTGGGCGCTTGCCGAAAGAGAGAAAGGGATAGAGACTTCTGGAATTTTCTGCTTTGTATTTCACCGCAATAATAACTGAACTTTCCTAAAGTTTCCAGAATAGTGCCTGGGAGATATAAATAGCGGTAAAGTGTGAGAAGGGACAGTTTTTGTGTTACGAATTCGGAGCCGTGCTGTTGGTGAATCGGTAAAGACTTTCTTGCTGTTGCAAGGAGTGTACAAAGTTACTGTTTACGGAAATAAAAGTGTTTCTTTATCTCGACTACATCTGTCTTCTTTACTTTACACCCACCAAAGTCACACTGGTGTCAGAAGTGGGACACGACGATGGAGGCTACATTGGTGAGCTGAAAGCAGAGATGAAGACGGCAAACGACAACCTCGCTGCCGAGCTGAAAGAGATGAAGACGGAGCTATCCGCGAAAATTGATGAGCAACTGGCTGGCGTAAGGAAGGATGTGAAAGAGCTCGGTGGAAAGGTGGGAGAGCTCGGTGGAAATATGGAGGACCTCGGCCAACGCGTTGACGCCCTGGAGAATGTGGGGGAACGGCTTAGCGTTCTCGAAGACAGGGTTGACGGTAGCGCCAAGGAGCTAAATGCAATGGTGGAAGGGATGCTTAGTGAAAAGCTCAAGAACTACAAGGCCGAGGCTCCAGCACGCGACACAACATCGACGCGCGTCAAACCACCGAAGTACGATGGCACGTCAACGTTTGAGGTCTTCCGCCGTCAATTCGACACAGTGGCCAAGCACAACAAATGGTCGCCAGAAGAAGAGGCCGCGCAGCTGATAGCCAGCCTCCAGGGTCGAGCCGCAGAGGTGCTGAACGCAGTCCAGACAGCGGCGGTGCCCAAGGACATCTGGGAGGCCCTGGAGAACCGGTTCGGAAACCACCGCTTAGCCGCAACCTACCGCAGCCAACTGAAATCTAGGATGCAACTGCCACTGGAGACGCTGCAGGAGTTCGCCCTGGCAATCGAACAGCTGGCCAGCAAAGCCTTGGTCGACCTCCCCTCCGAATTCATATCCCGAGAAGCCGCCTATACCTTCGTCGACGGGGTACGCCATGCCGAGATACGTCAACGCCTGATGCTCGGGGACTACAAGACCATCCACGAGGCACTAACGGCCGCAATAAGGATGGAAGCGGCCAAAGTGACGGCTACCGCGACCTCGAAGACAAGGAGTGTCCGCTACGATGAAGACCGCAGACCAGTCCAGGGACGCCGACAAAGACCAGGTGGCGTGTGTTGGGGGTGTGGCCAGCCGGGACACCTGATGAGAGACTGCCGGCACCAAGAAGAGCAGCCGGAAAACGAGTAATGGCCGGCGTGGCGAGGGGCACTTCGGCGCCATCACCATCATCCCCTCGAGTGACACTGCGCGCCGTCAGCCGACGGATGGATGACAGCCTCATCGCGGACGGTTGGGTGAGAGGGAAGCCGTGCCGCGTGCTTGTTGACACTGAAACAGCCGTGACTGTCATCAGACCTGACGTAGCCAGGGGCTTGCCGTCGAGAAAACCGAGCCGACCGTACCAACTAGTGACGGCATCGGGTGACACCTTGCCTGTGGAGAGGGAGGCTCTGCTGCAGTTGACCCTGGGGCGAAGTGTCTTGCGTTTGTTGGTGTTCGTCGCGGAGGTGGCTGAGGAGGTGATACTGGGACTGGATGCCCTCAGGAGCCACGAGGCGACGGTCGACATCGGCAAGAAGGTTCTGCGGCTTAAGGGAGAGAAAGTAATGCTCCGGCACCCCGAAGAACGCCTTGGAATCTGCAGGGTCATTCTCAGGGAAGACGTAGTTGTCCCCGCGAGAAGCGAGATGGTAGTGACGGCGCGACTGGAAGGCCAGCGCAAGAAGAACATGCTGCTGGACCGGAAGAAGCATGTGCACGGACTCTGTGTAGCCGGGACATTGTTGCCGTGCCGAGAGGAGGTGCCGGTGAGACTGCTTAACCCAACAGACGCCGATCACGACGTCCAGGCCGGGACGGAGTTGGGGCCGTGCGAGCCCGTGGTCAGCGTAACACCAATAGACAAGACCCAGGAGCCGGTGCCGACGCAACACCTGGGGCCCCGGCTGGAAGGCTTACTGGAGAGGGCGGCCGACCACCTGACCGCTGAACAGAGAGAGAAGGTCCAACAACTGCTGAGATGATATCAGTGCGTCTTCAGCCAAGGCAGCAGCGATTACGGTCGCACGGACCGAATGCTTCACCACATCGACACCGGAGACGCCCGGCCTATTCGGCAACCACCTAGACGCGTTTCGTTGGCTGAACAAGCGGCGGTACGAGACATGCTGGAGGACATGAGAACCAAGGGAGTGATCGAAGATTCTGACAGTCCTTGGTGTTCCCCTGTAGTTCTGGTGAAGAAGAAGAAGAATCGTAAGCTACGCTTCTGCGTAGATTACAGGAAGCTGAACGCTGTCACCAGGAAGGACTGCTTCCCCTTACCCCAGATTGACGACACCCTGGACACGCTTGCTGGTGCGCAGTGGTTCTCAACCCTGGACCTGAAATCGGGTTACTGGCAGGTGGCTCTAGACCCGAGAGACAAGGAGAAGACCGCATTCTCGACAGGCCAAGGGCTTTGGGAGTTCACAGTTATGCCCTTTGGTCTCTGCAACGCACCAGCTATCTTCCAACGCCTCATGGAGTCAGTAATGCGTGGATTGACTTATGACGCCTGCTTGTTATACCTGGACGACATCATCATCGTCGGCAAGACATTCGAAGACCATCTTGACAAACTGAGCAAGGTGCTACAGAGGCTGCAGGCGACCGGCTTGAAGCTGAACGCCAAGAAGTGCCAGCTCTTCCGCAGGGAAGTCAACTACTTGGGCCACATAGTCTCACCAACCGGAGTGGCCACGGATCCGGAGAAGACACAGGCAGTGAGAGATTGGCCTCGCCCAAAGGATAAGCGAGAACTGCGCAGTTTCCTTGGATTGTGCAGTTATTACCGCCGCTTCATAAAGGGTTTCTCCAGCATCGCCAAACCCGTCACTCGCATGACGGAAGAACATCGACCTTATGTGTGGACGGAGGACGCCGAAGGCGCTTTCCGGCAGCTGAAGAGGACGCTCTGCAGTGCTCCTATTTTGGGGTTCCCACAACCAGGCGACGCGTTCATTGTGGACACCGACGCCAGCGACCATTGCATTGGAGGCGTCCTATCCCAAGTCCAGAACGGCCACGAGCGGGTGATAGCCTACTACAGCAAGACGTTGTCCAAGGCAGAGAAGAACTACTGTGTCACCCGACGAGAGCTACTGGCGGTAGTGAAGACCTTGGAGCACTTCCACAAGTACCTGTACGGTCAGCCATTCCACCTGAGGACAGACCACTCCGCCCTAACCTGGCTACTTAGCTTTAGAAACCTGGAGAGCCAGACAGCCCGTTGGGTCCAGAGGTAGCAGGAGTACGACTTCACCTCCGAACATCGCAGAGGCAAGAGTCACGGCAACGCAGACGCCATGTCCCGAAGACCCTGCCCAGAAGAGTGCGGCCAATGCGCAAGAGTGGAAGAGAAGGAGCGTACCGCAGCTGTCAGAGTGGTCACGGCAGTGCCTGCGGATGGATGGGATAGCGCGGGCCTGAGGAGGGAGCAGCTGGCGGACGCCAACTTGGGGCCACTCTTGAGAGAAGTGCAGGCAGGGACGAGACCAACCTGGGAGGACATTGCACCCAGAAGCGCTACATACAAGTCGTACTGGGCCCAACGGGACTCGTTGAAGAGCAAAGAGTGCGTGCTGTTCCGGGTATGGGAATCACCTGATGGGAAGACCCAGAAAGAGCAGTTGGTACCTCCCCGAAGTAAGGTCCCGGAAGTCTTGGAGGAAGTGCACGCCGGTACCTCGGGTGGACACCTAGGAGCAAACCGGACGATCGACAAACTCCGACAGCGCTACTACTGGCTGAGGCTCCGAGCAGACGCTGAGAACTGGTGCCGTCAATGTCACGTGTGCGCGGCGAGTCGCGGCCCCCAGACTAGGAGCCGGGGTCGCATGCAGCAGTACAACGTCGGAGCGCCCTTCGAACGCATCGCCGTCGACATAGCTGGACCATTCCCAGTGTCCGATCGAGGCAACAAGTACCTGATGGTAGCTGTGGACTACTTCACCAAGTGGCCGGAGGTGTATGCCATCCCGAACCAAGAGGCGAAGACGATTACAGACTGCCTCGTGGAACAGCTGATCTGCCGTTTTGGGGTCCCGTTAGAGCTCCACAGCGACCAGGGCACCAATTTTGAGTCGCACCTAATGAAGGAGGCATTGGAAAGACTTGGGGTGAACAAGACCCGCACAACACCCCTACATCCACAGTTGGACGGCATGGTCGAGAGATACATCAATACCCTAGAGGAGCACCTGAGGAAGGTCGTGGCCAGCCATCAGCGAGACTGGGACCTCAAGGTACCACTGTTCTTGCTGGCCTACCGTTCGTCGACACACGACACCACCGGGATGACACCAGCAAGCCTAATGTTCGGCCGAGAGCTACGCCTCCCTTGTGACCTGGCTTTTGGGAGCCCCCCGGAAGCGAAACAGCCGGCAACCGAGTATGTGGAGAATCTAGTAGACCATCTCCACGACATGCACGAGATGGCTCGTCAGAACATCCAGATGGCGAGCGACCGCATGAAGACCCGGTACGACAGGCAAGCCAACAGCCGAGGATTCCAGCAAGGTGAAATGGTCTGGTTGTACCGCCCTACCCGGACCAAGGGACGCTGCCCAAAACTTCAACAACCGTGGCAAGGACCGTACCGAGTGGTAAAGAGGATTAACGACGTAGTCTACCGCATCCAGAAGGTGCCCCGAGGAAAGATGTTAGTGGTACACCTGGATCGTCTGGCCCGTTACGATGGTGCTGTTCGGGACGACGAAGGGAAGAGACAGAGAATGGCCGCATTGTTGGGCACTTGCCGAAAGAGAGAAAGGGATAGAGATTTCTGGAATTTTCTGCTTTGTATTTCACCGCAATAATAACTGAACTTTCCTGAAGTTTCCAGAATAGTGCCTGGGAGATATAAATAGCGGTAAAGTGTTAGAAGGGACAGTTTTTGTGTTACGAATTCGGAGCCGTGCTGTTGGTGAATCGGTAAAGACTTTCTTGCTGTTGCAAGGAGTGTACAAAGTTACTGTTTACGGAAATAAAAGTGTTTCTTTATCTCGACTACATCTGTCTTCTTTACTTTACACCCACCAAAGTCACAATATATTTGTGTCCAGTACGAAGATAATTTTTGTTAAATCTCCTAAAAGAGTTAAGTTGTTTAGATCAACAGCACCTGATATCTGACTTCTTCCTGCACCAGTGTTAATCGATGGGGAACATGGATTGATGCAGTTTTATATTATGCTGAGCACATAGAAATAGCCGAAGAGGTTATTAATTCATTGGACTTGAAAGATGCTTCATCAATAGAAACTGTGCAAAATATACTGTCAGGTACTGTGTTAAAAGAGGATTTTGGTTTCATATCTGCCCATTTTTCTTTCTTACCAACAGCCATAACGGCATTGGAAGCTGTAGGATCTCCTTTGCATGAATCACTTACTGTCTTTGAAAAAACAATATGTGATCTAAGTTCGGTTCCTGGTAGCATAGAACAAAAAGTGAAAGAGAAAGTGAATTATGTAATTTCAAGAAATTCTGGTTATAAATAGATGTGCGGTATTCGAGACATCCTCAAAAGAAAACCATGTCTCACCAAGAGACTTGACTCTCTCTCTCTCTCTCTCTCTCTCTCTCTCTCTCTCTCTCTCTCTCTCTCTCTCTGAAGCAGTTAGCATCATTTAAATATGCCCCGATAACATCTTGTGACGTGGAGAGAAGTTTTTCACGTTACAAAAGTGTTTTGCGAGGCAACAGACAATGTTTTACAGTTGAAAATTTGTGCAAAGTGTTGTTTGTGAACTGCAATTTAGCAGTTAATACTAGCAGCGGGACCACTTCTGCTTCAACCTCTAAGGAATAAGGTAACTTTATTTATTATTAATACTAACTCGTCTTGTCTACTGCAAAGGGACATTAATTGTTTTAATTAAATAGTGCATATTTCTTGGCATATTTTCAAGTTTTTAAGAGCATATTTGTATGCATAGTTCAGTGTTTTTAGGGCATGAACTTCCGAGCCCTACTTATAAACGTTAATCAAAGGACAGTATCATTGAGGGAAGTGTCTTGTTTTTCTTAACAAACAAGCTGATCGTATAAAAGTAAATTAGCACACTTAAGGGGTAGGCAGCTATATGCAATGAAACTGTATCTCATATCTTAAACAGTTGGAGATAATGTGTGATAAAACTAGCGTATTTAACTAAGTTAAGTATTTTAGCAAGGAGAAATATTTAATAGTATGTATTTATTCTAATATATTTATACTTTCATCCGTGACGTAGTAATCTAAATACCAAGAGAATTTCGATTTTCAATAGATAACGTTTTGCTGTTGAGCTATTTTCAAAAACATAGCCACAAACGATGATAGGTGCACTCAATTTTCTCGAATTAGTTGTAGGGGAAGATCAACAAATGGTTTGCGTTCTATAGGTTGGACTAATGGCCTGATTTAGAAGTGTTGATTGATCAATGGAGGTAAATATTTACGAACTAAAACAAATAAAATCGCGGACGAGTACAGGTAATCTCCTAATTTGGTAACTTGTCGGCCTCTAGGCTATGGCATGTAAGTTAATATACTATCGAACTTTTCTAAACAACGGTATGTGATATAGATGAAGTGATTTCTACATATGAGAAGAAGGACATACATTTATACAGTGGGTCGTGCAACTTAAGGATCTCAGCAAGTCACTTGTTTGACAAAAATGTTTAAATCCACAGACTGAAGTTTGCTGGAAGCATTTTGCTTACTTAGTTCTTTATCATGCTTCTAAACATTGTCAAATGAGATGGATAAATACTATTGCTGTGTTTGTAAAAACTCTCTTAAGGGTATAACATTCTTCTTCACACAAATACTATTTAGGTATACATTTAAATCACCTGAGATTGTCTATTAGCTGTTAAATAATAATTTGGCCAACACTGGTGATTCGTTGTATCTAGCAATTGGTATTTGAAAGTGTGTGTATCGTTCTAGCCTATTGTACTGTATTATGCAATTCTGACTTATATACGGATGTCCATTTGCTATTAAAATAAAACAGCAGCCTTATATACAAATATTCATGTTAGCGTTAACCTCTAATTACATTTAAAAGAAATTCTTAGGGACTGTGCTTGTTCTAACTTAAACATTAAGCCTGAAAATTTCCATTTCAGCAATAAACACTACGTAGGTGTATTGTTCCAGATGAAAACATTAGAAGAAAATTAATACTGTGTCCAAGAGAGTCTTTTTAAAGCCTAAAAACAAAGCAAATGATCCACAAAATGCATAATCTAATTGTGCTCCCTATTTCAACTCAACTAGGAATTTGCTGGCTGTAGTAACTTTAAAATTCTCCTTTTGACATATAACATAAAGCCTTAAAATCTATTAAAAAGTAAAGCACTTTAGTCCATGTTTGCTAATAAATTATTACTAGTACACCACATCTTGAATGTATCAACGTCATAATTGCATCAACGTTTATATGGAAATGAATAACTAGATATCTGCTTTATGTTGATGTCAGTATTGTTTGTCCCTTTGAGGGGCCTGGATGGTGATAAAGCTGCTTCAAGTTACATGAAATAGACATTTTAGAGCTCTGTATATTAAAAAAAATTACTGATGATTATATGAAAAGTTTGAGAGGTAGAACTAGAACTGACGAATTCAATGCCACAGCTGGAATCTGAACCACAGACCTTCCACTAACCATTAAGCTACCTGCCAGAATGGCACTGAATTCCCCAACTAGTTCGTTGAGCTTTTCAGTTCCAGTTCTACCTCTCAAACATTGTCCACACACGGCTTGTGTGTTTATAAACACCAACAGTAAGTTTGTTGGCACAAGTTTGACATAATACATTGGCATAACACCTGAGAAGTTTCCACACTAAAAAGCTAACTAAAATAAATGTAACGCTATACAACAAGTAACTATTTGACATGGTAGTTATTAAGCCGTTTTTCATTTTCTGAGCACTATTTCTTATGTAGAGACCGCCTCCGTAGCGCAGTTGGTAGCGCGCTTGCCTCTGGCGCGGAGGACCCGGGTTCGATCCCCGGTACCAGCAGGGGGATTTTATCCCCTCTGGGAGGTCTGGCACGGGGTGCACTCAGCCTCGTTAGGTCCCGGGGGGACCAATTGAGGAGCTACTTGATGAAGAAGTAGCGGCCCCAGGTCTAGAAAACCGCATAACTGGCCGGGAGGGCTCGGGGCGCTGACCACGTCCCACCCTCCAGTACTGCACCTCACTAATGACGCCTGTAGTGGGCAGAGGTGGGGGACGCAGCGGCTGGGCGGTAGGGCTTGGCCCTTCGTGGGCTGTCGCGCGGGGTTTACATTACATTTTACATTTCTTATGTAGCTTGCATTCATTCATGTGCACGTTTTACAGAAACCGTTTTACCTGTGGTTATAAAAAGCTTATACTTGTATGTTGTTGTAAGTAGCATTCAAGAAAATTGACAGCAACATTTTATCTATATATTACATGTTAAACATAGAGAGTTATATTGTAATAGTATACTCAGAAAAGTTTAACTGTGCAGAAATAAAAAAAAACTAAAGTAAAAAATTAAATTAAATACTATTATTCCTATTCTTCTAGAAATTACCAGGAATATTATTTCTAACAACACATAAAAGTTTGACTGTGATAGGTTAAACTTGTACCCTAATGAGTGTATATTAGACAGTAAAAAGGTCCATAGCACATACACACAAAAAGTTGAAGAAATAGTAAAGTAATTAAAAAATTCTACTATATGCATTAATAATTGTTTGTGTAGCAGGTATAGAAAAAGAACACGAGAGAGCTTCACAATAAGTGCTTCGTTCTAAAACCTCACAAGTTTAAATAAAAAGTTGCATGCATAATTTTACCCACTACTCCCAAATAAACAAAGCTCTTTGAGTTCGCTCTCTTACAGTTATTGTAACATACAAGTTTATTAAATGAAAATTTAAATAAATTGAACTCGGAAAGTGACGAAATATTAATCCACAAGGCATACAGGAATTGGCAGATAATTTATGTTGGAACTTCTGCCTGAAAAGTCCAGGGTTTGATACGAAAAAGAATGTAATGAATAATTGTAAAGAAAATCCAAGAAAAGAAATGTGAAACAGTTCTTCTGGTTTATGCAGGTGAAAAATAGAAACTGTTTTAATATATTATATAATAAAAAGTTTGTGGCTTTGTTTATTTTATTTTCTAAATAGCGTTCAGAATTTTCATTTGTACGCGGAATGCAAAAATAACTACATTTTGTAACTCAAATCAGTTCAAGAATGGCATACTTTAATATAGGTACCCGACTAAAGTGTTTTGGTAAGCTTTATATTGCTGCAAAATTTCGTATAATTATATGTAGTCATTTGGAAAATGAGGATTGAAAATGTTTAAATTCTGATCAACTGGAAGCAGCTTTGTAAGTACCCAGTCCTCGTAGAGTTACGATAACGTAAGAATGGAATATTAATTCATAAGACAGTTTTGTTGCAGTAAAGTAAAAACCTTTGAATACCTTGGAGATGAAAACAAAGTACATGACCGGCCTTCTCAAGGGGCCCGGTCTGCAGTACTCACCCAGGGCGACATTTCGTGCGTGTCAGCATTCCGATGATGATAGTTGAGTATCAGGATGGTTGAAACAACCGATGAAGCCACCATGAACATGATACAGTTGAAATATGTACCTGTAACCGGAAATTACGTTAAAGACCCGAGTAATAATAAACTAACAGTTTTTTGGATGCATCTTATCTAAGAATTTAAAAGGTATCTACGGTAAACAGTCTTTGCTTTTGATAGAGTGACTTTAAAAATAAATATTTCTTGATTCTTTCATGCCTATTCACAAGTTTTTTATGACGATAGATTTTAATCTCGTGCAGTTTAAAGTGAAAATAAGTTCTAATATATTTACACGAGAAAGACAGAGTGAAGGACTGGCATGTAGATATTTTAGTGTTAACTTTACCATAAGATTTGTGTTAGCTGTAAACATTTAAGCCATGCATGGACTGAAGTCTAAATGCGTTATAAAATAAAGTGGAAAGAACAATCGATTCAGAGCGTGCGTCACATTTGAAAGATACTTAGAAATTAAAAATAAACATAGTACAGTACAATATTTACAACTAAATCAAAATGATTGTTCTGTCCACAGAGCACAGGTGAAAAAAAAAAAACAGATTCACATCACAGATTCTGGGAGCTACAGATCGAAACGAAACGTTATACTTGTAACGTATCAATAAGCTCATAAATCTCGTTGAAATTCGAGTTTGAGTGGTTCTAACGTAGTTCCCAGATTCCAGTTTTATTTAAATGCAAATTATACATAAGGTATGCTTGAGAAAATGATACTTTAGTCATAGCAAAAGTATACAGGAGTAATCCATTTACAACATGAAGGTTAACTACAGTCCGTTTACTTGTATTCAACTAAGAGTCTACATAGTTTATTTTCTGTTTTTAATTACCTTGAGTTAATGTGGCTCTTCAAAAGGAGTTTCCCCAGGATGCATTTTATTCTACTCATGCCACTTTAGATGTGAACATTCGTGTTTAGTTTCAGTCTTATATTTCTAATTTAGTTATGTTTAAAATACTCCGATTTGTTACTTGGAGGCAGAGGGGTACGCCATGGTAATTTTTTTCATGCGTTTCGGTTACAGTATTTTCGTTATCTTTGGGTGATTTAGTTTAGTATTTGGGTGTAGTGAAGGAAGGGGTTGTGAGAAGGAATAGACATCAGGACACACTTGCTGTAACATATCAGCTGAAACCAAAATAGCACACTTTCAGCATCTCCTCAGTATCTGGAAAATAACTTCTTTTATTAAAACACAGTAATTAAAAATGTTGGTTAATGGTTGGTTGCAGTTGAACAGTCAGGAAGATCGGGTATTTTAACTTTGTGGTTTATGCGCTTTCCAGCCGTTGCCAGCAGTTTAGGAGGCACTGGTGTGCCCATCAGGATCATTGGTTTGAGATTATTGCTTTAATGAATCAGATTAGTCAGTCATAATTTAATCAACATATGAGATTACAACATAAAGAATGCAGAGAAAAACACTCTGTAATACATACTTTTACCTTACGTTCTATATCATGCAGACGTAAAATGGCATACAGATTTATGTTATTCTATGTTACATTCTGCAATGCAGTACAACGAGACATCGTGGTAATGATTTGTTTTGCTTGTTAAAGAGAAAACAAAAGGAGAAACATTGCGTCTCTTTTTTATTTCTTAATTTATTTGAAACTCACTAAAGTAACAAAAAAGAATAAATAAATACGATTAGAAAAAACAAACATATAATGAATTAAATGCGTTAAGTTTTCATAATAAATCAACAACAACATATTTAAAATATACCGAAAGAAAAATTCAGAAAAAACTTACAAATCCTTACCACATACAGATAACAAGCAAAGGGTAGGAGTGAGTAACTTAACAACACTAGGAAGAATTGTAAACACAAATCAAGAGGGCATTTTTTTGTTTTTCATTCCAAGAGCAGAAGGGGCTGACCTAGTAAAGGAATAGCCTCTGAAGTCTGCGGTAAAGCGTCAGCAATCATGAGAGAAAAGACAGAGAGAGATAGGAGGATTGTGACCCCTGGAACGAAAAAATGGCTAGTGAAATTCTGATTCCTTTTGTTTGTGTTTTGTGTCCCCCTTGTGTGTGTTAAGACTCCCACTTTGTTTGGAAGTCAACTTCACCTTCCTTTAGGAAAAGACCCAGTTAATTAAACATGAACATATGCTATTTTAAAAACAAAATGTTTTGGGTGTGAAACCGTGTGCATGTTCGTATGGGGTATGTCGTGTTGTGTTGCACATATACCAAAAAAATAAAACATAAAAATACATGGCGGTGAAATTAACTAGAGCCCTAAAACACCAAATCTATATAGTAGAGAGCTGCGCTTAGTCCCTTCCTGATTCTGATTTTAGTTTAATTTATGAAACTATTTTGATAACAAATGTTAAAAAATGTTTATCTGCAAACATTCCTTATAGCCAGAGAGTGTGGAGTAAAATGAGGGAGTGTTTTGACTCATACATCAGGAAATGGTGATGCAGAAACATCACTATATTACAATTCCTAGCCACCTTCATCCTCGACCGTTTTGCATTATTATATTTTATACCGAAATTCATTAACAAAATTAATACTGCTATGTAACAGATAAGGTGTAACTTTTCACGAAATGATATTAAAACAACTGCTTTATTGTTCGGCAGCCATTTATGTCATTATTTGATTTGTTCATTATACACATATATTCTAACTGTTTGAGGCAAAGTAATGTATATTAGGAGTTCCACTCTATTTCCAGAGTACTACCCTCAGTATGTTGAAATTATAATATTCCTAATAGCCTGTATCCGTATCAGAAAGAGCAGGGATTTTCAATAGTAAATAATCATCAAAATCAATCGATTGCTTAGCTTTTGAGAGCAATAATTATTTCTTTTTATGTATGGATGTGCACGCGGGCGTGTATATCAGAAATAGGTCAAATTTAATTTTAGGTTATGTAAATGTATTTTTGTTATTGGTTAAAGATATCAAAGAGTCCATATTTGTTAGCCTGCCTCAATTTATCAAATTTTTAGTAATATTATTACTCCAGAATTATGAATGCTACACGTAAATTGTTTTTGTTTAATCTGTGTTCCAAACTTGACAAACAATAAAACAGTAAAAGCCCGTAAGGATATTTCCATGTTCACTGCCCCCTGTTATTACTTTATACTCTCTGCTTATAATGTGATCATCTCTTGTTTCTACGGAGAAACAAAAGATGGATGAAAAACGAGGGAGTAAACGCAGCTTTCAAAGCACAACACCAAACAGTGCAGCACAATGGGGATTTATTATTTATTTAGCATTTATAAGTTTTAATAATGGCAAGCAATGCTTCCGGAAATAATCCACACATTGACAAGAGTGAAATGGTCCCAGATATGAATACCTAACACCGGCATTGCATCGGAGACCTGCGGTAGCGTCTCTGCTACGAGGTTATGGAACACCGTTAATGAAAGGAGGATTGTTACTCCTGGAACAGACAAAACATCCATTAGACCACCACCACCCTCCCACCCCAACCCTTCCGCCACGACCATTTAAACATCTAAACACTCACATTCACTAAACACCCATGGCTGACTACAAGTGTCAGTAAAATAAACAGAACAAATAAACTAACTGAAAAACTCTAAAAAATAAATCAAACAACATGATACCCCGAAAATTATCAACAAAACAATAACGTTACAAATGGGGACAACTAAACTTCAAAAAGTTGGTGCTTTACTTTAACTGGGTAGCTAACGATACAAGCATAAATTAATTTAAAAATCTGCAAAAATAATCCATTCAGGGAGGTGTATTTTTCGTATCACACAACTACATTATCATGCTGAAATTGTGTTACAAAGTGTAGCAATCAAGAAACAAGAGTGGAACTTAATTAAGATCTAGAATAATGTAATTTAACAACTGAAATGAGCACATAAAATTAGTCATGGCTTTTTTCTGAATCTATTCATGTACTTCTCAGTTCTGCCGATGACGTAATCAACTCGCCTCCAGGCTAGCATGATCTTCAACATATAAAATACATATTTATGAGAAATGTTCTGGATTCATGCATGCATCTATCTCTGCAACTTACAATCATGTGCATTGTGAAACACAAGACAATATTTACAAATCCTTGTCTAAGACTGCGTGGAAAATTTCCTTGCTTAAAAGTACATACTATTTCTGTTAAATTTTCCCCAATATGTAATTAAAATATACTGTGCTAATATTGCAAATGATGAAGTATATATTCTGATTTAGTGTATTTTGTTTGTGTAGTATGTTGTTTGTCAAATATACAAATTAATACTAAATCTAGATATAATTTTAAACATTTTAAAATCAGAAACTTGAGTACTGCATGAAGTCCTCCAAGGAGTAACTGCAACAGAAATGCAAGCATAAGTTCAACAAAGACATTGTTGCAGCATTGTTGACCAAAGTCTAACCTGGTGTATTCCCTCTACCTGAAACATAAAATGACCTACAGAAACAACAAATAGGGAAGTAACAAAGAGCATGGGTAGTGCAAATACCACATTTAAACATGGAAGCTTGTTGAAAAGAGGGCGACGTAAAGAAGCCATACAGAAATGTGAGGGATGATGAAAAAGGGATAAAGAGGACGTGTGCTTAAAAATGCCAGAACAGTACAGTGCAAAGTGAATACACAAAGCAAAATGAAGCAATATGTGTATGCTGTTCAGACGTATAAGCGTTCAGCAAATTTTATAAACGAAACAATATAGAACATAAGCATTCACAAACTATACGAACAAATATAAAGAAACTGGTGACAAAAAACTAAATTAATTTATATTTTGTTTTAGTTTATTTTATTATTTTAAAAGCTCGTTTAAAGTCTTTAAATGTGTCAGCTTTAGGTGAGTAGTTTAAAATGAACCTACAAGTTTGGTATGAGCTGTGAGTTGCTTGCGTAAATAAGATCAGCATTTTGTGTGATTTTAGACTCGCTTGACTCGCTTGATTTGAATACTTAACTATTGAATATTTAATGCAATTCAGTGACGTACGTTTGAACGTTCTCTAAATGGGAAACATAAGTGATGTTAAGTAACATAACCTACAATCCGTTGTAATATTCACAAGATATTTTCATGAGCGACTGGTAATACACTTCCTTGCCAGATTTATTTTGTACTTGTTATTTTCTCGAGAGAACAAGGGAAATTTGCGCACACGTGCGTTTGAATAAGATTAGGTCCTAAATGGCTGACCTATTAGCCTAAATGTCAGAAAAAATAAAACGATGTAACTTGGTTTCGAAAAGAATGTACACTTTGTGTACCCCCACCGAGCGAGATCTCCGCATTAACGTGTGAGGTCCCGGATTCGATTCCCGTCGATCGCCTATTCTGACTGAGTGTTCCGTAATTTTCCCTGGTTGCCAGGCGAATGTTGGGATGGCTGATTTCCTTCTCATCATTCTCCTTTTATTCTGTTTCCTTCTCATTTTCAGGTGCATTTCTAAGTTTTGTGGCGTGTAGTGGTGCAGGAGAGGGGCGCGTATATATTCCCCATGGACACTAGGGGGCTGCCTAGTCGACGGAGCTTCATCGTCCTCTCTAGGCAGCTCCAGTGGTCTTTCAGTCTGAAAATGTTAGGAACTCGCGCGCGTCCCTATGTCCTGTCTGCCTGCGGACTGTACCCTCTTGTGTTTTCTTCAATGTATCCCTTCCTTCTATGTAGCTCCCAGTGCATGAGGTGTCCCCTGCTGTATAACTTATACCTAGACTGTGCTCCCCACCCCATAAACCATTGTAGTTACCACTCTATCTTGGTTAAATCCATATACCTACTGTATATCTGTATTAACTTTCTTCAATTTTAAATATACGAATACACTGTTACCACTTATAAATCATAGGTTGTTAAGAAGGCACTATTCATCACTAGCGATCATCGTATATCAACCACTGTATCACTTTTCTTTGGATGAATGCCTTAATTTTGTTCTAAAGTATATTCAGCATATGTTTATTATGACATGGATAAAATTGTCAACATACCACATGGTCCACCAGTAACTTATGTTTCGTTTTTGTGCAATACGTGGGGTATAGACAACCTACAACCAGAGAATATTGTTTCAATTCAGGATTAAAAGAACGGTATGCTTTGACCAAATGCTTACGTTTAAATTTAATTTGGAATTAAACGAATATAAAAGCTAATAAGGACTTTTTTATTGTTAAGCACCACGAGCAGAGACTGCATGCTGATTTGCACTACTTCATTTACCATTAGCTAAGATGAATAGATCCCGTTTGGTATTGACTCAGAGACCAAAGAGTGTTGGATTTCAACCATAGTTAGATTTTCTGTTTTTGCTTGTAAATAAAACATTTTAAGAAAAAAGGTATAAGAGGAGTAGATGCAAAATCTAGATATGTTTTGTTTGCTCCTTTATATATTTACACTCACTGCTCCTTTTACCCCTTTCTAAATATGCATGCACTGCAAATTTGATCAATTAATCATTGATATTCATCTTTAAGTTTTTCTAAATCGTATAAAAATATGTTATACTTAATTAAAGTGTCTAATGCAAAACCTCTTCGCAGCTCAAGGCTCACAAACCGGCTGCTGCGTCCCCCACCTCTGCCCACTACAGGCGTCATGAGTGAGGTGCAGAACTGGAGGGTGGGGCGTGGTCAGAGCCCCGAGCCCTCCTAGCTCCAAATCTATACTCTATAATGCTTTTAATAATATTACAAAAGTATTTACATTAATAAAGCTCGTACAATTATTCAAAAACTCTTTGACGCGAATTTTTAATTTAAATGGCTGTCCTTATGTAATGTAAAACAGTTTCTGACATTCTCTGCCACGTAAGATTTTTCTCGATGTTTTAGAATAGAACTATAAAATGTGAAATTAAGCGAAATATTTAGGTTCTTTGAAGTTTTAAATGTATAATGCGATGAGACTGCAGTTTGATATTTCTTTGGTAAACCGTCACAATTGTTTTATAACCGCTATTCTAGCTTCCAGAGCTTTACTTCTTTTGCCATCTTCCCCTTCATAACCTGACGTTGTACCTCTAAGTAGTTAACATATATTCAATAATGTTGAAAAATATATTACCTAAATATTCTATATAAAACTGCACTGGTGAAAAAAAAAAAAAAAAAAAAAAAAAAAAAAAAAAAAAAAAACCAAAAATGGGAAGAAAAATTAATGCATACTAGTGAATCTAGTACACAGCGCAATGAATTGATCTGTTTACTATTGAAAGTGTAGATAGTAGCAATGACTTTTGCGTCACATATTATAATTAAGTGAATAATAATTCAAAAATTATGCAGAGCCTAGCACTGCAGTCATTCACTTCCGTTTCCTGTGGGCTATGGGGTGTGTAATACCCATCCTAAGACAGATTCTCTCCACTTCTCCATTTTATACCCATTCTTATAACTAAAATAATTTATCAATAAGATGTTTAGCAACAGCAAAGAATAATCGGTATAGTTGCTAAGATCTGCTTTTTAAACTGAAGGCTGGATGTATTTTACCCTTAAGTAGAGCAATTTCAGAGCTCTGCACTACTGTACGTCTTAAGTATCATATTAATTATCAGGAGCTAATGGACCATGTGATATATTGCGTTTATAAACACTACTTTCGGGAAGAAAACTTTTGTAGAAGAATTAGAGAGTGCGTGGCTGATAAGTCAAATTCCTGCCAATACAATATGAAGTGTTCAGGATAAAAATCTTTGCCGGAAAATCTTTACCAATACTATGAACACTCAATTTCTTCACTTTTGAAGATTTACAACTGTTTTTGTGAATGGAATTAACTACTAGGATTTCCAAGTATAAATATACACTTTCCTTCTCCGTAGTTTTCAGTTTTTGGTTGACATAACCAACATCAGAACCCATTCTCACAGTCTTCTTTTACTTTTCGTACAGGTGTTTCTATCTTTATTGATGAAGTTACAATCAATGAAACTTTGGAGCTTACTGCCTTGTGACAGATGCGGTAACTATGTGAGAAGTTGCAAGTTCAGTTACATATTTACTGTAGACCATAATTATGATGATGATGATAAGGAGGAGAGTATGGGAAGATAATGACTGTTACGCCAATTCTATATTATGCACTCTACAGGTATACATCGTTCACCACATATTTGACTAGTAACGTTATTGTGATTATAGCCGTTATTTCATTTTTGCCGCTCACATTTTCAGTTTGTGTTCATTAATTTCTTTGGAGCTTGTATGTTCTCCAGTTTTGTGGGAACTGTTGGAATCATTTATTTCTTCTATGACGTTTAATTTTGTAATGTATTGGACCTGAATGTATCTAGGCCATTTAACGTTAGGAAATGCTGATTCTCCAGCTATGGGAGTACTTGTTATCTGATGGTCTCATGTCCATACTGAGGGCTGAATTAGAGTGTTTCCCACATTGTAGTCGGTCAATCCAGCCTACTCTGGATTATCGATATGCGGTTTTATGCACATTAAAATAAATGCAATTAAAACAAGTACAAGTGTACTCATCATTTAGGGTCTCGCTTTATAGCAGACACTGCAACCTTCACGGTAACGTTTAGCAAAGGGTTGCCACTGGAGAGGACCAAAGTTTTAACCCATTCGCTGGTTTGGTCAACATCAAGGAGCTTCTATTCGATTAGTAGTATATCATCATGAAGTATTGCCACCTGTAAGGTGCAAGTTTTTTATCAGTCCATTTTGGCTTATGTAACATACATAAAAGGCTTTAGACTTAAGTGGTCTTTTTACACTGTTTAACCACACGAGTTTCAGTTTGTTTTAAATTTGGTTTTCTGATCTTGGAGTTTAGCAGCTTTCAGCTTGTTCGGAACTTAGACGAGTGATCTTCCACTTATAAATTAACCCACCATGGTTTGGACTATACATTAAACTGTATGTCCTCAATGTAGATACTAACTAGGTGCTGATTATAGTGTCATTCTACAAGTCTCAATTATTGCTTCCAGACTGTCCTAGACCTGGATCGTACATTCGCCTTCTGAGAAACTGAGATATAACGTGACGCTGCTTCGAAGCATTGGTTTCTCGTAGTAACTTTTCCAACTGGTTTCCCACGTAACAATAAACTATTGATATAAGATTCAGATGTCCCTTCACTGTAGGAAGGTAAGTTGGACGAAGAAAAGAAGACAATGATACCGAGTGAGGCAAACGGCATAAGCCATGAGAAAAGCTATTTCACTTCTTAAAGCAGTTTGTAAGTTGTTATCAACGTGCATCCATATCAAGTTTAATTTTAACTAAATGTTGTTGATCAGTTGTAGCAACCTAACCAAAATCATTTTTGCTGTCCATTTCCATACCTTTTATGACAAATGACCTTCTAAATTAGTGTATGGAATCTTAAGGGTGGAAGGGCGGTATGCATTATTCCGATGTTATTCCTTGCTTTTCCCCCTCCTTTCAACTAACCATGCCATTTATTTTTATAGTCGTTTTCTTCAATATGAACAGTCTTGCCTATTAATTTTGTTTTATTATTTTAGTACGATTTTGACTTTTTCGATCTTCCAGAATACGAAAAATCATTATAAGATAGTTATATGAATAGTGTAAATTTGTATGGTTGTCAAGTATTGAAGTATTGATAACTACGCCAATATATTGCTCCATCTTTCAAGTAGGATGTTTCCAACTCCTCTCCAATTTCGTCCCTCCTTGTTCTGGCAGATAACATAATACTTATCTGAGAATCTCATTTTCTTCGCTTAAGAATTATGTCTCCTTTATAAAATCCTGTGTCTCAACATGCATAAGAAGACCAGTATTATCATTAACACTTCTAGCGATACAGTATGTTTCAGAATGCTTAAAATATCCCACACAATTCTTTGCTTTGTTTCTCAGTTGTATTTTAGTCAGTAATACTTGTGGTGTGGTTTAAAAAATTAAATAGTTTTGCACACACAATTTTCGAATAGAGGGCATGTAACAACTGTTACTTTTGTGAGATAAATAAGATATACTCGTATTTGCTGTTTTAGCTTCGTTACGTTTCTTCTGGTTCACATGAAATATTCTGTGATTTTATGGCACATATTTGACTGCCAAAAATGCTCTTTAATGCCACAAAAACTTCATCCTCCACAGTTCTTGGCTTCTTGACGTTGAAATTCATTGTGTGCCTTATCCTCCAAATTGAATTTAGGAAATGATGGTTGTTATGTTGTCTTCCTTTATCTTCCAAATAAACCTTATTTTACACTGTTCCAATTTCAGTACATCTCGTCTTAATAGGCTTGCTTCTAGATCTGATACATTTAGATTTGTATCTAAATAATGGAATGCGAAATTGTATAATCTAGCCCAAGACTACGATAACTTAACTTAAGGTAAGTAAATGGATCGTTATATACCGATACGAATTCTAATTTGGGAATCTGAAGATAATCTATTAAATGCGCTCTTGTGTTAACTTAGCCTTGTCTGAGAGAAAATCAACAGATATACACCATAGGAGAAACTTTTGTTCTAGAAGATATTCTAATTTGGGAATCTGAAGATAATCTATTAAATGCGCTCTTGTGTTAACTTAGCCTTGTCTGAGAGAAAATCAACAGATATACACCATAGGAGAAACTTTTGTTCTAGAAGATATTCTAATTTGGGAATCTGAAGATAATCTATTAAATGCGCTCTTGTGTTAACTTAGCCTTGTCTGAGAGAAAATCAAGAGATATACACCATAGGAGAAACTTTTGTCCTAGAAGATATACAAGTAAATGTGTTTAACGGCTTTGGATACCACAATATCCAATATGAAGTACCATCCACATTCCAATAACTATGCGAAACAATACAATTACATTAATAAGAAATATATCGAAATAACTATACTAATCACGTTTCAATAAGGTTACAGTATGGTTATGTTTGAACATCGAAAGGAAAAGGAAAATCAAGAATACAATAAGTAACAAAGCTCAAATGCTTAAGTTGGAATTATCTTGAGATAAGAGAAGAGTTTAACAAGTTTGGTTTAAATTTGTAGACAGAAGTTTACAAACAAAATTGCAGGAAACGTGGCTAATAAACCAGATAAAGGATGAAAAAACAGTTTCAAAATATAAACCGATGCGATACTACGATTTGAAAGGACCAGTAATGAAGTAAATAGACAATAACATTGTCCAAAATACTGGAAGAGCTCATTTACCTAATCCCTGAGGTTATAATGATGTGCTACAAATCCAAGTGGCTTTGATTGTACTTTGAAATGACGCAAGGCATTGGAATTTTCAACTTTAAAAGCACATTGTATAGAATGAGTAACCTCACTGGTATCAAATATTACCTTGCTTCTTACAGAAGTGCCTATACTAGTATATACACCTGCTGTAGACTACCTAGCTGGTGAGGTGGTGTCAAAGAGGAGTAAAGCAAAAACCAGCTTACGTTAGCTGAGAGAAGAAAATAAAAGTTCTGTAATACTCCAAGATATATAAAAATTTAACACAATCTCGTTTCCTACATGAAATAAATCCTCAAAGTGAAAACTCCAAGTACCACAAGAATATTGTTTTTGTCTATAAAACTTAGAATGTGATGAGCAACATACATACAGAGGATCACTGGATTAGTTTTGTCTGATAACGCTGTAAGCACTGATGTGTATGAGAACGTATTCATCAGTTCGTGGAAATAACAGAACAATACTTTTCATTAGCTAATGAATTAGTCATTTCTCCAGATAAAAGTGCCGGCGTACATTCCACAAATGAAGCCAAATGGCAACTCACGCACCGGTTCACAAAATGTTGCCTTATGTTTTCCCACACTTTTAGGCCTGTGTCCTTTAGTATTTCCTTTGTTAAATTTGTGCTATAAAGTCAGAATTAGAGCACTTTTGTTCCGGAGTGTTTCATTGCAACGTTGAGTGGAATTTGCAGTATATGGCTTATGTCATTTATGTTCATTACAGCTCCAGATTATTTTCTATGAGTCTGTCTCAAGGAGATTATTCAGAATACAGAATTTTTAAAGAAGAATAACTATCAAAAACAAACGACATCGACGTAGATTTGTTGAGATACGTGTATGAGTAATAACATTTCTTCAAGATTTCCAGCATTTCTAACATTTTGGAATTACTTTCCAAGAGATAATGATGTTACAAGTGGCGAAGTTAACAGTATTATTTAGTCAAGAAATAAGGTAACCACTACAAAATGAGGTAACTTATTGAATCATGCTTTATCTATATTTGTCCTCTGTGGCAATCCATTGATTACTTTTTTCAGTAGATGAAAGTGGATAAACCGGAAACAAATAAATGGCACGAAAGAGCTTTGTTAGCAGTAGGGTAGCTTGAGTAGTTCATTCTTGAATTTTCTAGTTATTTCCTGCAATCAGGTTTGCTAATTTGAAGATGAGATTTCAATGTTAGTAAACGTAATAATAGCAGACATTAGCATCACATTTATTACACTAAAATGGAGTAAAATGTAATTACATTTATTTCACACTTTTACGGCGTAATATTAGTTGTATTTGTAGAGATATTTGTTTCTTTTAATGACACTTTTGAGGCACTTCTGAAGTAAATCTTCTTCCTTATAGTAAGTTCGTAATTTTAGAGTTCCTTTCTGTGTATTTATCCATTGAAGCTCTGTTGTTTTTCGCCAAAGACAAAAGTTCCGGCGAATAAAGAAGGGAACTCCGTTCTGTGATGTAAGCAGTATCTACGGTCCACGTGCATATTATTTGTGTACTCCGGCATGTTATTGGCCTGATACATTTTGATTTGATAATTTCTTAGCCATATTTTTCAACAGTTTTGCTGAAATTATCCGGTTGATTGAACTTATATGATATACAAAGTATAACAATAGGTTAACAATTACTAATTTGTTACTGGTTATTACTATTCCTTTGGTGCGTTGCTATGTGAATTACCTTGATTATAGTGAGGGTACATTTTTGGTTTTTCCAATGCTTTGATAATACAGAAATAAGTTTAATCAAGAATATTCATTTCCTGCTTTCACATTTCTTCTTGACAAAATGAAAACCACAAAGTATGAAACTACACATATAATTTAATGCTAAATTGGTTTATTGACTTATTTTCCAAAACCAGTTTCGGTGTTCCCCCCTTATATGGCAGGACTATAACAGGTTTCTCAAGCTGGGCCACCTGTAAGGCACAGTTAACTCTTCCTCGTGCAGATTACTATGAAATTATATAATCATAGGTCTTAAACCATTAGGTATCTAACCCATGAGAAAAATTGCCCTATTCCGTACAAAAAAGTAATCTTCAGGTTAAGCCTAAAATAGGACCTAGAACTTGAGAAACAGCAGTTTTATGCGCTGACTAGAAAGTCGTAAAACAGTTTGATTTGTAACTAACATAAATTATTTGTACTTATCAGCAGATGTTTAATTCGTGAAAACAACTATATACTATTTAAAGCTATTTTAAGATCTAAGTAAGAGCGTCACCATAAACAGCAATATTAATGAAGTATAAATATTTTTCTACCAAGTTCTCATGTACAGTAAAACCATGAAGTAAAATCATGCGCATATACCTGTTAAATAGTATTTACATTTCTAGGGCTATAGTAAATGTAGCAGTAAGTTTTGTAAATTTGACTTAGCACACTTTGAGCATATTGCATGAGAAGCAGATGTTTGAAAATGTCGCAAGAAAGCACTTACCTCATTCCAAAAGCAAAAACACTCACAGCTCATGCCTGCAGCCATATAATGTATTTTCATTAGTGTTATATTTTAAGTTGAACAATGTAAAGCAGCATTACGCCAGGTTCAAGCAAATACAGTGCGTCTATCTGATAATCGTACCAATCGCATAGCAATTTCGCTGTACGCTTTAGTGTGACCGAATAGTCGATCCTAACTGATGAAGGCAAAAGGGGAAAAAAAAAAAAAAAAAAAAGGACAGAATACCTTTTTCTTAAATAACTATTCGTTTTAAAGCTTTTATTGTTTTGCTAAGGTGCAGCTTACACTCTCAAAACAATTTCATATTTTCATCACCTTTTACCATAAACAAATTTGAAATTAAAATAGATCCGGCACCACAATACTGATAAACAGTAAGGTAAGAACATCTGTGTAATCAGAATAAATAACACATTTTATGTTGTTTTAATATATCTGAAATAGGCCTAAGATTTTCATATTATCTTCCTCGTTTTCTCATTTTCACTTGTATATGATTTTACGTTACTGAACGCTTGGAATAATACAGTTGTACTAGTCTGATACTGATATAAATTAAATTGAATTTATCAAGCTAAACTCGTTTATTTTAAAATAGTTCAATATATAGAATTATATGTTATTGTTAAATATCACTGGATAAAGTGTAATAAAGCTTATGATGAACATGGACATTAATATTCCATAAAGAGGAAATGATACACAGGAGCAATTCTATAATTTTAGTTTAACGAAGTTAGAGTTAATCTGTTTCCTACTTTATTACTCAAGTGGCTAGAGATGTGAACCTAATTTCAGAGATATGCTCCAAATTTAATTATTTTTATAAAACATTTAAGAGACTTAATTTATAGATTTCGCCCAAAAAGGACTGGAAACTCACCCAATTAAAAGGCTTAGATTCTATAATCTTGATATTTTGCATTATATATATTAACGCAGCGGTCTTATATATGAAATATTCCAAAGAACGCAAGAGTTAAATATAAAATATCTACCGATACCTATGTTATTTTAACATTTTCTTCATACATAAAACTTTAAAAACTCTTGAAAAGACCCAACTGTTTTAACGTTATTTGTAGTGAAATACGGTATGTAATCTATACTGTGTCACATCAGGAGTGTCCATAATTTTAACTTGGACAATACCAACTTTAAATTTCTAAACCTGAAGTTGTTTAAACTCTCCCTGAAAAAATAATGACTCGTTGTTTATATATTTTAAAGGAGGCCAAACAAGACCGTCAAACTTCAACATTCCTAACTGAGCAGCCATCTACAAATGACTAGGATACATGCACAATTCGTGGGACTCAAAGCATGTAATTTGTATGGCAATATATTATTTTATCGATACTAAATACATCAACGGAGTATCATTAACTTGTATATTACTTCACTTCAGACATTATGGCTTGGGTTTGCACCCCAGAGCATAATGAGAAGTGTAAAACTTATCAAGGACCAGCAGTTTGAAGAACTGTATACGTGGGATTAGCTTTGGGCCTAGGTTTATTAAACTTGTGAACCTTTTAGGCATTGACTTAATTCCTTCTAAGCTACGCAACAAGCTAAGCCTTTAAAGCTATATGAAACCAAGAAGTAGATATACTACTGCGAACCTAATTTTAATACTCTAGCTATTCTGCAAAATATAATGTGGTAATTTTAAAAATCGTATAAAACCTTTAGTGCTGAATATCCTATTTAGAATTGATTCTATATAAAAAAAAAAAAAAAAAAAAAAAAATAATAATAATAATAATAATAATAATAATAATAATAATAATAATAATAATAATAATAATAATAATAATAATAATAATAATAATAATAATAATAATAATAATAATAATAATAATAATAATAATAATAATAATTAATAATAATTAATAATAATAATAAATAATAATTAATAATAATAATAACAGCTTCAATGCTTTAGTTAAGGTTTTAATGTACATGAAAAGGTTTAAAACAATTTTTACATATTGTTTGCAATAAAATAAACCCTCAACTTGAAAGCTTGAAAATGAAGGTTGTGTAATCCCGTAAAAACTAATTCTAAAAATGTATTTTATATCGTCCATTAAAAGCAACTTGTAAATCTTTAAGGTACTAATTGGTAAAATTTCAAAGAAATCGACAGTTTAAACATTTAAATACTGTCATTTTATTTTATTTAGCCATACACTGAATTTGAGACAGAACTGAAGAAAAATGTGACAGGTTACGTAGTTGCATACTAAATAAATAGTAAAATTTGAAAGAAATCTTTTGCAAACCTTACAATCTTCATTTTAAACAGATGCATTTACCTTAAAATTCACCACCTGTGTAACACACGTGTCAAATGTTACTTCACCAAGCGTTAAGATTTAATTTCATTCATGAAATTGGGCTATGTATTTTGAAATCATGCACATAAATATAGCTTCTTATGTCTTTTCCAACTTAATATTTGCATAATGTTGTTTTAATGGTGTAGATGAGTACATGCATGTAAACGGCCAAATGATTACATAATTTAGGAGTCGCAAGTTTTAGTAATTCCAAACCATATGCAATTGCTTTGCGATCATTACGAAAGTTCTTTGTAGACGCACTGTACATACGCTACTTTCCGCAAGCAAATTACTGTACAAGATAATAAATAAATACATAGATATTAGCATAGAAGTTTTAATTCAGCACAGATATAAATTTGTCCATGAAATACTACAGGCTGTTCAAATATTTTAATTTTCAAATGTATTATTATTTAATAACCATGGAACAGAAAAAATCATTATATTTCAAGCTTTTATACCGAAATTTAAAATACCAGCTCAAAGTAACTCTTTATTTTTAATATTTATTTCAACACTGTCATGCATGTTAGTTTAAGTACTTTTTTCAATGGTATTTAATGTTGAGAAATGCTTTCCAGTTAAGCAAATATATAGGTACAGTGCTGGAAAAATATTCTGGATCATTTTCTATGAGCTAGATACAGTCTTTGGTTTTGTTTCGAGCGTTGTTCACACGGGTCGATATTATCGAGAATGCTTCTTGGTTTGTTGCCGTACCTGTAAAGATAGAAAATGGAGGAAATAATGTGTGCGTGAGCGGTCGGGTTCCAATGACTCTAGTTTGACCGTTCGCAGCTAACCACCAAGTTATCTAAATTGGAATATGTAATAGCTTATCATTATTTTGAAATGGCCTAGTGGTTAGATCACTCGTCTCTCATCAAGGTGCCCTAAGTTCGATATCAGTTCGATATGTGGGATTTGTGGTGGATTTAGGGGCGTATGGACCGCCTTTTTCCGGGTTCTCCAGTTTCCCCCAACATTCATTCCAATAACTGCTTCATCATCACCTTTTCGTTCATCCACATTGCCCTCATTTCATAGCCTTCTTCGCTCTCACACTAGATTTTGGGCTGATTACCCATCCAGGCTACTCTCATCCAGAGTTGTTTGCTCTTCAATGGGCATCTGACACCAGGCGCCCCCTTTTAAATGCTGTAAGTAAGTTCTTCATACGAGGGAAAACAGAGAAAGAAGAAGAAAAAGCACTCTTGCACTCAGTTACATAGATTTTTCCCATTTTTGCTTACGTATATTTCTATCGACGAGTAGACCGTAATCATTAGCGACTCTTGTGTTTCTCTATGTATTGGGATTTGCATTTTCAAACTGAAAACAAAATAAAATGGAACAACATGTGTGATATACGTTTTGGTTCAGAGCAATATAGGTATTCCCAAATAATTTTGTAATCTATTTCTACAAATTACAGCACACGTTATATATAGCAACCGTTCACTCGACCAAATTAGCAAGTTTCGCTACTTTAGTTCTTAATTATATACACATTTCAACAGTCAGTTTCATTTGTGTTTTACGTTTTCTAAGTGTTTCTCATTGTGGGGTGCCGCTAAGTGACCGTGGCTCGATTCCCGGCTCTAGGTTGGCAATTTATCCAACCGTCACCTCTGACCAGCTCATGTGAAGTATTTCCAAGAATCAACTGATTCGCAGTCCACGGTAAAATCTGTAGGTCCTCTCGTTCCACCGCAATATTTGCTATCGCTCTACCACCGGAGGTAACGGACTCTGCCTTCTAGGTGCCTCAACCTCAGCAATGGGTCCAGTCATCGCTTGTTGGAATGAGGTTACCCCCAAAGCAATAGACCATATGAAGGCGTCAGAGGCGACGGTATTGCCCTATGTTTTACAGTATTTTGTCCAAAATTTATATTTTTTTTTTCGTTCTTAACCACGCTCGTTCTAGTGCTCCTACATTCAAATGTCTAATATGTATTGTACATCTTTTTCCCCTTCTAAGGGCATCCATTATGTTAATATGCATTTTAATCTCCACACCCTATTCTTAGCAATGCTCTTTGTTTCTTTATATAGGTACTAGAAAACTACCCTTTCCTTATTCTTACCAAAATTCTACCTTTACTTACGACTTGGTTGGCAAATAACTGTCTTTAGCAGATGTAAGTAAATAGTTTCTTTTTTGTCACTCACTTTCAATTACTGCTGATAGGTAACACCCTCCCTCATATTTTACTTTCTCTACTGGTAAGTAGAGGAAGTATTGTATTCCATCCAAAAATCGATGTCGGGATTTCACCGGAATCCAAAAAAGGCATTTTTAGAAAAAGGTCCGTGTGTGTCTGAGTGTCTGTACGTAGACAGCATAACTCAAAAACGAAAAGTGGTATTGGTATTTAAGTTTAATGTTTTTAAGGATAGGAAACGAAGATTTTGAAGAAAATAGCCCCACGCTAAACTACCCTTTACATGGAAAATTTTTCGAAAATTTTTATTTTCTTGAAAATGGCTCTAACGATTTTGATTAAAATGTCAAATGTTTGAGACATTTGCGTAACAAATGAAATATATATTTTGAATTTTCTGGCGATAGTCTGTGTAGTCCTGTTTACTCTGGATGACTTTTGAGTAACTCGTAAACGTAAGAGATAGACAAAATCTTACTATACAAAAATGTACATCTTGCTAAAACACACAATTTATGTCTGAATACATTTTATTGTAGTGTGAACCATTTCGGAGATATTCCTTGTTATTTGTGGGAGTTTCGGGTAACTTAAAACTTTCGTGAAATGGAACATCGCTGTTCATATTTGTATATCTTAAGCGTGCAAAGAGAACGAAATCTAAAAAGATCTGAAAAGATTTGACTATCGGTCAAAGCCCACTGTATTCCCATATTCTCCTTCCACCTACAAGGAAATAAGCAATAAGATAATTTGTACAAAAAGTTTCTCTCGATTAGCACAAAGAAGATGTAGGAATAAGAGTTTATAAGAATGCTTAGTACAAGAGTAGAGAAATTCATGTGAATGCAACACATCAGATTTTTCTTGTATCTATGTACATATTAATTTATTTTCTATCAATCACATAGGCTGATGAAATGCTACTTTTCTCACTCTTATGATAATCGGAACTGGTGGTATGCATGAGTTTCGGTATCCATTGAAAGACTAGTGGTGAATCCTTATAGAAAGAGGATACAATTGAGAGCCCATACAAGGCTGAAGTTGTCTACAAACCTCCTTTTGGATCAGCTGATGTCCTTATTTCTGATAGTGCGCGGACACTGACTGGAGAAAATGTACACAGGAGGACTTCTCCATCTCTATCATAAATGTTTTGTTGATATTAACCGTCCAAGAGGAAGAGGTAAATGGTATGAGCCACAGGGGATCTTTGAAATCAGAAGTAATTCGGTGCTTTGTAAGTCACAGGTTTCTAACATTTTCAATGGTCCAAAGACTTCCCCTTTCATGCTCAAGCCAAGAGGCTGATAAGTATCCCGCTGAAGAGACAGTTCGGTGGGGAAAGACTTCTCAATCGCCAGATATCTGTACAGGAGTTCAACCAGGTTCCTACTATACGTCCGTGAAAAGTCACTACTGTGAACAAAGTGAAACGGGGAAGAAAAGTGAGAAATACGTAATTGTCTAACAGGCATACATCATATTCAGCGATTTCAGTAAACAAACTTGTGATGCTTCACGTTATGTGAAAGAGGACAGAGTGTATTTGCCTTCGCTTGTTGTTCGCCAAGATTTGACGCATTCATGAGACTCGAAACCCAACCTCAGAATGCTTGATTACCTGAGTGAACGCAGGGGAAATGTTTCATGCAGAATATGTAGGAGATGGGCTAGAGCTCCAAGGTGGTGTCATTAGCTCATAACAGAAGACTTTGGGCACAACAAGAGATAAACCATGGGGTTAATAACTTCCCGATCGTTAGTGGCGAGGTAAGGTCAAAGCGCTTGAACCTTGCAGAGTTCTCTGCAATAGCATCCTGCTTGATAAGCAGACTACGATTTTAGAAGGAACAAATGCTTAGCTAGTGATAGTGTAATTTTCAGGGCTGGGACAGATATCCATTATCCTCCCTAGACACGTAAAATCGTAATTGAGCTGCACATTTGGCCATCAGTATTTGGATTACGTTACTTTTATGCAGGAGTTGCTCTTTATGTGCTCTGTGTGTGTTTTGTTCTGCTCTAGACAACGTCACGATCACCACGGGCTGAAAGCTAGGAAGAATTGTATACCAAGAATTCACTGCCACCGAAGAAATAATCCAATGTGAGTTGTGTCATTCAGGAATACGTAATCGTAAAGAGAAATGAACACTGTTAAAACATTATTACACAAAAATCACAGCATAAATCACTTTTTGCATCGTCAGGTAGTAAGAAGGCAGAAGAACAACAATGTTCACCATTAATGTCGCACGTCTTTGAAGATATGGTTAAAATGGTAATGCATAGTAAATGCATCTTACCAGTTACACCATCCTGAGTGTAAAAACTTCGTAATAAAATATAGTAAACGTGAGCTATCCAAATGAAAGAACTCTACGAAGTTAAATTGATTGTCAGAAACTGACAAAACACCTTCTACGTGTGAATCTGACATACCATTACAGCATGTGACATAGAGAGATGTTTCTCTGTATATAAACATTGTTTAGATGACAGGAGGAAATACTGCAATTTTGATAAATTTCGAAAATATATCGTGGAGCATTGCAATGTATTTGACAAACATCAAGACAAATGAGAAGAAAATATAAGACCAGAAGTACTGGTCGTAGGTGCCGTTTGGCGGAACAATAGCCCGAGCAGAACAATAGTAATATAGTATGCCACTTCCCAGGCCCAGAAGATTCATTTGGCCTGTTTCTAGTAGTTTCCCTTTCCAAAACGATGGTTTTGTGTTTGGAGCTACCTAGTGCAAGGCGAACAGTTTTTCAGTGGACAGTTCACAGCGACAGTTCAGTCAAGTGTAGTGGATAGCAATTGTGATTCGTTTCAAGGGATCAGTTGTGTTTTGTTGCGACTGTGTGCAACAGTGTTTCAAGTATAACGTTTGTGCTACGCTAAGCACCTAAGTGATAACGTGTGTGTAGCGGCAACAGATGTTAAGAGTATTCATATCCTTATGTAGTAGGTAATACAAATGTAATTGAATGAAATTAGATTTGTTGCGCACCCGTGACTGCCGTTGTATTTGTAGCATCCCCTTCCCCTCACCGCACAGTCGATACACACTTGGACATTGTAAGCCAAAGTATATTTGTCCTATTCCTGGTGCTTAGTTTATACATTATACTAAAATATGAAGCACTATAGCTCTATACCAAGACCTACCACCCGAGCTCTGCGTTCCCCACCTCTGCCCACAACGGGCGTCGTGATTGGGGTGCAGTATTGTAGAGTGGGACGTGGTTAGCACCCGGAGTACCTACTGGCCTGTGAATACGATCTTAGCAACCAGTAGCTCCTCAATTGGGCTCTCGGCGGCCTCAGCCCGGACCAGATCTCCCCACACAGATACACAGAATCGAATTCGGGCCTCCGGCTTGATACGCACTACCACCACGCTAAGAAGCTACAACACAAGCATTTTGATGAAAGATCTGCAGATCTAAAGCTGTATCCGTTCTTCCTGGTGTATAACATAGATTTTCTAAAATTATGATTCGTAGTTTGGAGCTGAGGAGATTAAATGTCGCTTCCCTTATTGTTTTCTATTAGTTCTACATGCTCCTTGTGCTTCATTGGTTTGCAGTGTTGTTCAACACGACATTTTAAACGTCTTTCGAGCTCTGTGTTGTATCTTATCGGTTCGCCATGCTGAAGTCTTTCGTGCCACCTCCCTCTACAAATGATGCTAATGTTGATGTACAAACTTCCTTGCTTTAGGCACATTGCCAGTTCTCCATTGATACATATTCATACGAATAAATGCAACATCGTAATGAAACGACTGAACAGAATTGTTCTTTTTACTGACTAAAACAGCGTGGCTGGTCATAACCCACCCAACAAACCACTTAAAATCCTGGACGCCAATGAATGAACCTAAGACCTTGGCAATACAACCACAGACATTGAGTGAGATATTAACCACGAGATATGTAACGTTTACAAATGTTTGAATTAGGTACCCTGAATTAGCGGTTAATAACAATAAGTAGAGCTCGGCACCCGTGTGGTCACATGCGGTAATGCTTAGTTGGACACGGAGAATGAATGGTGTAACCGGTACCGCGCAGTCATCGTATACTCAGCCGCCTGCAGCTGTGTACATGCGCGAGTAGCAACAGTAGAGTTCAAGTGCAATAATCTTGTGGATTATTGCACAATCTGCGGGCCCCTAACAATAGTATGTGGTTGTTTACTGCTCTGAAAGACGTAATTAAAGCCCAACTTCTAACTACCCGTGAAGTGTAGCACTTCCTGATATTGTATCTTCATCACAAGAAAGTTTATAGGGTAACAGACACGATTGTAGTGGGGTATCATATTTCAGAATTGGAAATGCACAAGTGTTTTAGTCTAAAAATTATGGACATTAATTGTTGCATTTAAACTTCGCTCGCTCAGTATATTGTCTTAACTGCTCACGTATAAGGGGCAGTCTGCTGCGATATTTTATATTGGGAATAAATTAAAATAAAAGATACCCTTGTCTCGGCTTTTTCTCCTATAACGTTCATATTCGCAGGAAAAAGTATTATAAAGCTTTAAGATGTAATGACTGACAGGTTTATCTTCCGCTCAAGGCTTAGATGCCTGGGACGGAATAATAAACTCTGTCCCGCATCGAGGCTACACGTATATGCCCGCAAGACTGCACTAAATATAACTTTACTTCGAAATTACATGCAGTGAAGAGAAGATCGGCTGCAGTTATATTTTATTTTTCGTCAAGGGGAAAAAAATTGAAGGAATAAGATATGCACATTTTAGACACCGATGTATGCAAAGAATTAGATATTATTATCTTCTTTCACTCAAAAAAGAAAGAAAAGGAAAATTGAAAATGCAGCTTCATCTGTTACATCAGTGACAATGGTCCAGTCTTAGATGTATACACATATTTACTTTCTCTCTATATCCAACTTTGCGTACTTTTATTTATGCTGTGGAACTAATTTGCCCAACATTTACTCCATTTAGAGTCCAAGAGCTTCGTTTAGACTTCAAGGCGAGAGAAAAATATTTGGAATTCTACATTTATATTAGGCAGTCCAAACCATATCGTAGTCAGTAAAGAAAAGCACAAACGCTGTGCCAAACCAACTTACAGGAACTACCTATTTTTATAAGGCGTTAGCTAAAAATTTAAATTTAATGAACGGCGATATAAACAGAAGGCGAACAATTAATTTTCGAGAATATATTGTAAGTAGTAATACATTACATAACGTCGGTTATACGATGAAAAGCGCTTAGGTTGATGTTTCTATAGCCACACTATATCAGTAATGCCACAATATCTTGAGAAGCAATTTACGTAATGATATTTGATTTATTAGTTTCAGCAAAGGTTGATGACAGGTTTATTGAATATGTTGACGTATTCTTAGAAAATGTAGAGCACCTTAGATTGAGGAATTGGTACCTACTATTTCTGTTATTTTTATAACCTGGCCCTTACTTTTTGACTATCCCTAATAGCTACGCTGCAGGGTTACCAGAGTTTGATGCAGAGAGCTACAGTTTAGGAAACTATTTATGATGGGTTAGTAGGCAATCTCATGGCTTTTTTAGAGCTTTTAGAAGGAATAAATCGTTTTATGTGTGCAAGTTAGAATGAAGATATCTCAAATGGGGTGAGACAATTGAGACATATCTGTTGGGAGTCAATCACCCCACTTGTCTCTCCCAGGGGGCATCATGCCTGGGGAAAAGGTACAAAAGATCTTCAGTACGTGTCCCCTCTTCGAGCCTGACCGTACCCCATACCCCAAAGAGAAACCTGAAGTTACGTATCATTTTGTTTTTGTTCGTTACCGTCTCATTTTTTGAGTAGGTATATAAGAACAGATCGTTATTATGACTTGATTCTGATGCTTTGGCAATCTTTTTCTATCAGCCAGAATATGTCTTTAAAGCTTATAAGATGGAATAATTTATAATCAGCCATTTCAGTTGCAAGAAAACAGGCCCTGTTTTATGGCAATGTGATTCAGTTTTAAAAATAACTGTGTAGTGTGTGCACCAAAGTTAAGCAATATCTGTAGTCGAGTGGTCAGCGTTCTGGCTTCTAAACCCAAAGGCCCCCGATTCGATTCCAGGGAGGTGGAATTTTTCTTTAACTAGAATCACTCTCTTCCTTCACAGAGTCTAGAAGTATGGCACTGTGTGTGTGTGTGTGTGTGTGTGTGTGTGTGTGTGTGTTTAATAACAAAAATGTATTATAACCCAATATTAAGATAACCTACAGTTCGAGTAATAACTCCACTAGTTATTTCTCAAGTTAAGCCCCCAATATGACCATAAGAGTTAAAGAAGGGCTCACAAATTAAATAATTACATATAATAATTATTATAATGACATTTGTTTAAATATACGGGTCTGTATGTGCTGCATTCCTGAGCAAGATTTTAACTTTTCACTACAAGCAGAAAATAAGCTTCATTGATCAGTTACTTTGCTTAAATTTTACTCATTAACAGGAAACAGAGTGTACCTATAGTTCAGGGGGGATCACACGGAGTTTTGAAAATTCCGTATCTTTTATTAGATTTGCAACTTTGAGAGCTCCTTAGAGTGGTGAAAATAAAAATAGGTAGCTAGCTTGAGGTCATTTTGATGCACAGGGTTTTGTTATTTCAACAATTTAGTAAAATAAATGCAGTTATATTCAAAAAAGGCCTTAGCATCAACATATTTTAATAATTTCTCTGAATGCTTTTTAATATAGACCTTATGGGTATATGAACAGAAATTGCTATGAGCAATATTCTCTCATAATTTTAGGCCAACACTTACCGTCAATTTTGGCGAAATATAGGTTAACGTTAACCTTTCGAAAAAAGTGTGAATGTGTTTTAAATCCGATGGTACATTGACGCACCTCTGAATGTACCGTTAGCAAAGGGACAAAGATTTGGAATAGCATTCCTGCGCATGTGCTAAATTCCTCTAGAGAGTCCTTGGTGCCCATCCTACTGCTTTACTTGTGTAGTTTCCAGTACAGTAGTGCTATACTGGTGCTGAAATGGCCAACTTGAGCTCCAGCACACTTGATATAAATGTGCGGAATCACGTCAACGTCGAAAATTCAAATCGATGGATTGGTAGAGGTGGACGAGTTCCATGGCCAGCAGGGCGCCAGATCTGACACATCTTGACTATTTTCTTTGGAGTTGTATGAAGAATATGGTATATGCCACTACTATAACGTCAGTGGAGGACCTTATGGCTCGAGTTCACTGAGCGGTTGAGAATCTTTAAAAACAACCGCACGTATTGAGTCATGCGCCGATATAGGCTCTGCAATGACGTAGGAGGTACACAGCTGAAAGCCCGTTTATAGTGTAGACAGTCCGAAGTTGGGTTTATTAACGAAATAGGAATGCACACTCATCTCATACTTCGATGCGCTACAGCGTCCAAAACATGCATTTCCGCACAAGGGTTCCTATTTGAAAACCAATCAGTTTGCCGTTCCGCACAACATATTAAGCGTTCTCGGTGTTTTTTTGGGACATCCTGTATTTTTAAAGTATAAGATATGAAAATCAATCCAGGTCGGCCCCGTAGCTCAATAGGTAGAGCACCTGTCTGCTGTAGGTATGTGCGACTCTCGGCTGCTAGGGTGGGAATTTTTCTTATCACTAGGATTATTCTTCACCCTTTCCAGAGTCTGGATGTTTGAATGGGATGTGTGTGTGTGTGTGTGTGTGTGTGTGTGTGTGTGTGTGTTAATTTAATGTAATAAAATAAAAAACAACGAAGTAATAGAAATCCAAACTTTAATACCATCGCTAAGAGAGTGTACACCATTGCACTTGAGTAATTATTCCAAGAGGTTAAAAGCCGCCGACAAGACCTTCGAAGTTAAAGGCAGTATATAAATGGAATATTAAAAAAAGCCATCCTGTGTGAGAAGCAGCGCTTTTTACAAATGGCAGTGCTGCAGAACGTTTCGTCTCATCTAGATACCTACATAGATGGCAGCAATGTAGTATTTGGTCTTTCCTGGGAATAATTCTTAGCTTTGTAATTAATATAAAACATTTTAAAGCAGATATAGAATTTTAACGAAAATAACAGTTTTATCCCTAATTGGTGAATACTGTAACTCGAAAACAACACTTCTATGCCTAATTGGTAATATAACTGATGCTACAGTACCCATGAAATTAAGTCTTAATTTCAAATTTGCCGTAGAATCTAAATTGATCGCCATTTCTTAATATGTTCGAAGTATACAATATGTTTCAGCTTTTTAGAGCTTGATACAATTTTTTTAAGTAATACAAGGTTTTTAAGCCCATGGCAAATTCAGTGCACAATATCTGATGCTAACATAACTATAATGTTTCAAGAATATATTACGCAATTAAATTGTGACGCGTGGGGCACTTTGAATATTTAAAAATATTTCAAGAAAAAATTTCTTTTCTGTAAAAGTTAAGGTTGTTTATAGAATTCTATAGAGGATAGCAGCACCTACTGTATTGTAGGTATGTCACTGTCTTTTCGTTCACTGACCACATTAGGAGCGAAATTCAAATGTAAAAATCTGTCAAAAGAAAAATGAGTGAATTGCTTTTCTAACTTCAGAGAGTGGGCGTAACCTATTGACATGTGTAGGACCTTTAAAATGGCCGCGTAAGAAAAATAATTATATCACCGTGTGGGGAACGAATGGAGCATAATCCTATGACACAATCCAAATTTTTGACCATTTCTGGTTTAAAAAAAAAAAAAAAAAAAAAAAAAAAAAAAAAAAAAAAAAAAAAAACGTGCGATCCCTCCTTAAGCAGAAATTGTGGTTTCAGTATGTGTAATTTCTGTCCCGTCCGTAAAAGTATATGTGTAGGGCTACTTCTAGGAGAATAACATGAACAGAGACGTTCCACTGGTGAGAGAAGCTGTCAAGAACTGGTACGAAGAAGGACACTATAAAACCTGGCTCAAAATTACAGTAAATTGACATGGTAAAGTGTTTGTTAGAAAACCATGTAAGGAAAGAGATGAGAACAGTTGCTGTTTTATCACAGGAATGTTTCTAACACAATGGGAGTGTTGCAGGGTAACTTAGATTGCAGATTGTGCAAGAAAGAAACTGAAACAGCTCAGCATATTATCTATTCCTGTGGGGTCTCAGCTTACAGGAGATACATTTATTTTGGGAACATGTTTATAAACCAGAAGAACTTGACACTATACCACTTCTAAGACCGTAGACCTTAATAAGGGTAGCGGATGTTATGAACTGGATATAAAACGATGCAGGTAATGACGGAAATCTGTGTCGAATAAGACAGGATAAGACAGTCTGTTGAAAATATCGAGTTGTGTAAACTGCCTCATCATTGCCTCAAGACGTGGGACTTAAAATTATGTTGCTTTCCAATTGTGCTCAAACTTTTTCCATGGCTATATATAGGATTCTGAATTATACAATTGGTACTAATGTCTTAGAACGTGTTCTCCACCATGTGCTCAAGAATGTTATCCCGAAGGAGTTGTAGCTTTACAGCAGGATAAGATTTATACTTTGTCTAACAAGTGCGAAACACAGATTTCGTAACATATCATTCTTGGCTCAGGATTGTAACAAATTGAAAAATATTTTGGTGAATAACAAGGCCAAACTTTTTATTTTTGAGATCTCAAGTTCAGAATATTGTTGTGCTATAAGACATACGCCATACATATGTATATGGATTGTCGGTAGATACAATATTCAGAAAATCACCAGCGAGTTGACTCCACGGTAAAGTGTAGATAGTCCCGAGTTCAACTCCCGCCAACTGTCCACTCTGGTCTGGGACTTTTTGTGGGTTTCTCTGATCGGTAATTCGAATTTTGGGCTGATTTCAGGGTGTGACTTATTAAGGGCATGATTGCTCCTAGGAAAAATATTCTCCGTGACTATTAGAGGACTGCCTGGTTGTACGAGTATTAAGCAGCTCTAGTACTGAGCCGGGTCCTCAAGGAAGGAAATGTCAGTAACTTCTGCGCGTTTTTGTGGTTTATCTGTCCGCGGTGTTTTGGCTCCTGTGTTTCCTACACTTCATCCACTCCTGCAATAGCAGCGATGTAGGGCATGATGCGTGAAGCAGCATGTCCTCTACCTTTGCTTATTCTCAGAAAATTGTGGTTCGAATTAGAAACTCATGACTGACCACAAACCATTAGTATTTCTGTTTGTAATTGTATTTGTCTGTTCTTCATCTCTGAGTTCAGTTCGTATATACCTAAAACAACCACACTTCTACACAACTGGAAGTAATTACTTAAGTTAAAAAATGAGTTTTTGTGTGTATTTGTCAAGAGTCGTTTTCCGAATTACTTGTTAACCATTAAACTAATTATAATATTTTGTTTTTGGACGTTGTTTCTTTCCCAGCTGTCTTACCAACGATTGAGGCTTGAATTCCTGGCTATGGAGTTAGGATTTTTACTCGCCCCTATCCGGTTCAGGTCCAGACGCCCTGTCCTGTATGTCAATCTAACACAATCTAACATTGGAACTAAGGCACACCGCTGGTTATTAAATGGTTCCTCCAAAGGTCATCGGTGGCGTTGGAGATAATTAATTTCTTATATTACTATATTGGAAGTCAGTGACATTATGTTATAGATAATCATAAATTACAGACACCTGTTAATAAACAATAGAAATATAATCAAAATTCTTCTGTGCAATTTATAATTTGTTCGCAACAAACTCTCCTTGGTTCGTACGAAACAATAATCTGCATCAAGAGTTTGGAATCCTGCCCATTAAAGACAACATCAGATATATTTCAAAATCCTTCTATTCAAAATTACCTAAAGTCCAAGGAGCTTTAGTGTACAGCCTGGGACAAAGAAGTCCCCAAAGTTCAAGATTATAGAGAACATTACCTCACGATATGCTATTATCAGACACTGAATGTACTCTTAAATTGTACATATTATAGCTTTTCATAAACACTGTTATATTTAATAGTATTGTGCAACCGTATTTGTTTCTAATTCCTATATTGTAAAGCTGTATATTCATATTGTTAATTCAATATGTCATTTACTCTTTTTGAATTCATATTAGCTCTGTATGTCCTTTAATCCCTTTACTTCCTTTTCACATAATATTTTGCGTACGTTCAAGGAGTCATATGACCCACTTCGATGTTATTTATTTTTATATTTTTGATTACAAATGGTCTGCATAGCTTTTTAGCTGGTCGGTCAAAATAAATACTTAAAAGCTATTATAATATTTAATAACAATCAGAGCTATTACAGTATCATGTGTTAGCTCAATTTTATTTTTCTTGTGCTTATCATTGACTTTTTCTTGCAGAGCTCCTCGAAATTTCAAGGATAAATGTACTTCAATAACCATATCTAGCTCCTTCTTGATTTCTGCGCCAGCTACCTTGATCCTCGCTACGGCCACCATAGTAAAATGCTCATTAGTGTGCAAGGATTGTAGTTCGTTTGGCGTTTTCATCCCTTAAATCCATAAGAACACACTGCCATCAAGGTTCTTTACATCAAAATGCTCATACACATGTTATAGAAAAATGTGTAATAATTTTCCAGACATCCCTATATGTTTAGGTTATAACCAAGGTTCGTGTGAACCCGTGTGAACCGAACTGTGATATTCATGCAATTTCACGAAGCCTAAATCATACATCACTCAGAATTTTTTTCCAGCACTGTACAATGAAAAGAATAACGCCCCACTAAAATTCATAAAGTGTAAACGAACTCGAGAATGATTTTATTTCTATATTTGAATACATTTCCCAATAAAATATATAAAAATTATTCGCAGTTTTTGAAAAATGGTCTTGTATACATTATTGAGATTGTTATGCTTATTCTTATCGCCTTAATATCTCGTAATAATGTTCTTTAATGAAGCGCAGAAGATGGCCGAACACCACAATTGGTGTTTTACCAGGGGACTGATGTGAAATAATCGCAGTTAATTATGTAAATAATATTATTTACATCCACATTAATCTCATCTCCTATACTGTAAGTTACTTTTGCGATATTTAGACAACAATGCTAAAATTACAATATCCGCCTAGTTGGAGAAGTTCTGTACGAAGACGTTACTTGTAAAATTATTTATCTGGCATTCTCAATTAAATGGAAGGTATTACTTCATGAACACGACTAAAACGAAACAAAAACATTAAAAAGGAACGTTCTACGCAACACACAAGTTACCATAGGGAAAAAAATAACATCAAAAGTACAACACGCTAGAATATTTTGCTCATGGCTAAGCCAACGTAATAACATTAAGAAAAGATGTTAAACATGTAATCTGAGTCAGAACTAAGTATATCAGCTACTAACGTAACTAAGCAAAATAACGTAAGACAACAAACACCTTTCATACGCCATAGCAAAACACGATAGTAGCCAGATACTTATATCTGAGCAGAGATGCACATGGCTCTATTCTAGAATTAGCTATTTGTCCATTCATTCGTAGATGATTCGTTTCATTTCTGTAAAAGAAAACCATCGTGTTCACATGTTTCAAGTATCAGTAAGGGAGGGAATTGGTCATATGGATTTTTTAGTTTAGTTTATACAGAACACTGCATATACCGGCGTGTTGTTTATTTGTTTTATGTAAACCAAGAAAGAAGATGTGTTTTGTTTTACATGTCCCTCTGCAATCCAAGTAGCAAGACGAAAAAAACTAGAATTACCACTAACGAGGGACTATTTATCATTTACCTATTAGAGGTCTTTCAGAAGTTGGAGGCATTGTTTCCGCTACCATGTTTAGGAAAAACGTTAAGGATAGAAGAACGGTGACATCTGTGGGGAAAACAAAACTATTGACAGTAAAATTAGGCTCAAATGAACTCGTAAGGGTTCGCATATGTGGATGCAATTTTATAATGAATAATAGAACAATAGAATATTAACTAAACTTACACCACTATCATTTAGGTCCATCCGCCTACAGAAAATAATTCTCACTGGACCAGCTTTGGGCTAGTCTAAGATATTGTGCGTGCAATGCAACTCTGGATAACACTGGGTGAAGAAGTAAGCTCTTGTAGCGTTCAATCACGCTTTAAATATTGAGTAAATTGCGTACTTCTTTGCCAGTGTCATTCAGCGTGACATGGAAAAGACAGTTTTGCAGTTGATTCAACAGATGGCACTAGTACCCCACTGGTAACATTAAAACACCTTATATGTGCCTTTCTAATTCTGACTTAACATTTAACGATGGACCAATGCAAAATATTTGACTGTTTACATTTAAGCAAGATTAAACATACTGTCTTTTTCCACAAGTGAGGCCATAGGACTTATTTTCAGGAATCATATCATACCAAAATTCTTTACTAAAAGGTAGTAACTTTCTAGGTAACAGGAACACATCGATTATATAAATTAAATGTGAAACTGAAACAAATTAAAGGCCCCCGGGGAAACAATACAGTGACAGACATCATAAATAAACGCAACATACCTCGTTGAACACAATTACAACAGATACATACAGCTATTTCCTCTCTGATACTGAAACTTTTGAAATCAGAACACATACATTTTAATACATGCAGGTTGAAGGTTTATAATGATTATTTCTGGGCTTAACATATCCACATATTACTTTTTTTAGTTAATTTAGTAATAAATTAATTGTGAAGGATTAATCACAAATTAGTAATAATGTTTATGGCAAGCTCAGGAAACAAAAAGCAATCAAGAGTCGAATTTAGAGCTAAGTCGCCCACTGCTTAACTTTAGAGCAATAAAAGTTCTACTTTAAAATATTTACTTAAAACAATTTTTAAACTATAGAGAGCATGCTTAAAATCAGTCATCAAATAACAAAAATATTAGTAATATTAAAAGTTTAAGCTGAGTTAGGCATAAAGCATGTTATAGATACAGCATAGCGCGTTCGAAATAACTTAACAAAATATCTTTTTAAGTGGAAAGGTAATTTTGGAATTAGGATTGTAATAAGCACCTCACAAGTAGGTTTCACAGCATTATCATAGCCATTTCCATGAAGCTGCTATTTACACCGCGTTTTAGTTATTATTAATTTTCAAATCAGTGGTTTAAAATCTAGTGCATCTGACAGAATTCAATCTGCTTCATAACAATGATTTGTTCAAATTATGTGATGTGTATACCAACTTTTTCTACTGTGCACCTATTAAATAAATACTGGTTATTAAGTTTATAGTTTAGGTTAGAGCAAAATGTATTTGTAAGGGGAGAAAACATATTTCCTGAAAAGCATTTCAATAAATAATGAGTTGCATATTCGTGAATAGTTTAGGTGACACAGAAAAAAGAAAGCAATAGACACACTAAGTGTAGGAAATGAAATAAACATGAAATAGTCACAGAAGACAGCTTGCAAGAAGAAGCAAATAGTATTAGTAGAGTGGAGGGGGTGGTGTTGAGCAAAACATCTAAAGTGGCTGACGGTAGAGTGGTGGAAAGAAAGGAAATCAACAAAGGGTTCGGATGTGACAGGGCTGTGAACTTTTAGACGAATTCTAAGAAAGTGAACTTTAATTTTTAAATACTTTTTGTTTCTTTTTCCATTACCGAAAAATGGCATCCAGAATTGAAATATCCGTGCTCTAAAAAGTAGCAAAATGTTTTGCAACTGACTGTACTCCGAACACATGTGTGTGAGGGAGAAGTGGCGGTGAAGAAGGAAGCCCTCTCCTCCTTGAACCTGGGTGGTGACCTTCAAAGAGAGGATCGTCACCCGGAAAGAAAACCCCCTCTGTCTCCCAAGCACAAACGCCCTGGAGCTAGGCTCACAGGTTTACCTAATAAAGGTACGGCATCGGAAGTTGCGGGCATCGTCTCAGCGACCATGTTTAGGAATACAGTCAGAGAGAGAAGGATTGTAACACCTGGAAGGAGAAACACCAAAAGTTATAGGGACACGTAGTACATGAAAACTTCTTATTTGATTGAATGTTTAAAAAAAAAGTTGAAACAAAACATCGCAGTGTTCAGTGTGGATGAAACGCTTCGAGAAGCGACTGTCCGAGATTTTTGTGATGTACTGTACATGTATGATATGCATTTGTTTCATATTTGTGAAATGTAGCTGAAAGAAGATTTTAATGTAAATGATTTGAAACATCCTCGGACGGTCGCAACTCTTTTAAAAAGCATTTTGGAACCAAACATCTAAGCAGACTAGCCAAAATTTCTATATTAATATTCTAAATATTATCATTTTAGATGCAAAATCATCCACGAGACTGGCTCTGTTAGCTTAGATGTTATTTGGAAACCAATTGAAACACAAAGCGACACAATTGAACAAAAGGGGATGGAATATAGATAATATATATTCACGGCACAAAAATAAGGGACATCCATGTTATTAAGTTTATTTGTTACTGTTACACTCAAGACTTCCTTCGTTTTCTGCAGATTAACACGGAGCAGATATTAAGCAAAGCTTATTTTCCTCTCAATATCTGAAAGTTTCATAATAGTATTAGTATTTTATTCTGTTTAAATAGTTGGCATACATGGTTACAAAGAATTTAAATAATATTTTGTCCGTTAATGCGAAGTTAACAAAACGCTTTAACAAAACGTCAGCGAGTATTTGCATGCTTTCTGGTGCGGGTGGGCGGGCGACACTGCTTCCTGAAACGCTGCTCATTTCTCTTGATCAGCCTGCGTTTAATACAAATTATTTCATTTGATGAAATCATCCTTAGCGTCTGGTTGAATCTGGCATAGTTCATTGCAATATTATATGTGTTAACGGTTATACATTTAAATTGATTGAATATAACAATTTAATGTTGTTTATATATTTTATTGCGTAGTTAAATGTGAATATTTTAATATACGTTATCAACACACAATTATTTTCAGGAATGGAAATAAAAAACCACATTACCTTTGAGATACCTGTGACCCTAAAGGTGGCAGAAATAAAGACACTGGGAGAAAAAGGGTTAAAACTCGAAAATAATCATCAAATGGATGCATATTGATAGCTTCGCCTCAGCTGGAAAAGAATGACATATTCATTTTGTGAAATACCCAATAGGACAACTCTTGTTTGGTAAATTAAACAATGGGGTGACCTATAAACAGGTAAAGCACAAGGTCATCATAACACTTTGCAACAGATGACTGTCGACTGATGCCACAGCTTCCTTTTGCTCATCGTACAGTGGTTCTTGGTGAAGGGGTACCAACATACTACAAAAAAATACAACCATGGGGGATATGCATGCAAAGCAAAAAATTTCCGGGCTCGGTTAGGCTTTTAAAAACAACTTAAACCAAACAGAAAAGAAAAATAACTGCAACCAACTCATCAAACTTAAGAATCATTAAATAAAAACTCAACTTTCAAAATTAAACACAAAAAAGTGCCGTCCTAAAGTCCAGGCAGTACAATTCAAACAAAAACATAACCTCACTATTTTAAAAGAATGTATATTCCGAGGAACTTCCATCATGTCAGCAACTTTTGCATTATTTTTTAGACTTTACTTGTATAATAAATGCTTTTAAATTTTAATTACTGACACTTAATTTCTTACAAGACAGCTTAGAGAAGTTAACTTTGAAGAAAAAGTGAAGTTGATCTTTTTACAATTATTTTATGAGTGAAACAAAGTTATAAGCGACAAAAAGTGACACAAGGAAGTTCCTTCAAGAACTTTACTGTACCTAATGTAAGTTTCTCTCCACACTCATGTGGTAAAGTGAACCCAAGCAGTGTCATAGATGAGATCATAACGCAAGGAACGATCAAATTCACCGTGTAAAACAGGGTCCTTCGCCGGATATGTACGACGAAAGTAATGTCTACGTAGGGCTCTGGGCAGCAAGCATAGTCTTTAACGTTCTTTTTCCCAGGCATGCCTGAAATATATCACAAAAAATGGGAAAGGGGGGCATAACTCTGAGAAATCATAGGTAAGAGAAAAAAGAAGCCAACCTTTAAACAAAAAGAGTGGCTGAAGAAGGATATATACGTAACAGAATGAATTGAATATACCTGAGCCAGAAATATTACCTAAAGATAGCTTTTCGCCTGAGTCCGGTGGCAGAGTAAAGCCCAGAACAGCCATGGACGCGATGAGAACACATGGAACAATAAGGTTGAAAAAGTAGTAGAGGGTCCGTCGCCGTATGATAATGATAAAGGTTATGTCTATATAAGGTTCGGGGCAGCAATTGTAGTAAATTTCGTTCCTTTTCCCGGGAACACCTGGAATGAAGAAATAAAGAAAGAAAGGACAGGGCAAAGATGGAAGCTATTAAGGAAGAATAAAAAAAGAAATAAATAAATAATTCATCCAAGGAAACTAAAACAAAAAGTACTTTTTTAATGTATAACTTCATATATTAGCCATTCCAATTCCAATCAAGTTATTTAATAGTTTCGTGTTTAGTCAGAAGTTTATTTATGTTGTTGTTTTAAATAAGGAAATTGTAGTATCATAAAGAATGGAGGCAAAACATTTAAATAAACATACGTTTGCCTCAAATCTAAGTTATTATTTATATTTGTGGTTTTAGGAAAGCCATTTTGAGAGTTCATTTTGTCATAGAGATCGTTTAAAACCAGAGAAAAATAGAAAAGGGAAGGACGAGATGGTAAAGGAGCAACAGTTATCTGGTGAGAAGATGATGGAGCTTCGCAGGGATGGGCCTGAATTTACCTAGAAGGGAACAAGGTTGACTCGATGAGGGAGGAGCTTACGCCTGCATGCGAGTTACAAGAACTGTACAGCTTGTTCGCTTCGCGTTCCTCCGATCTGCTCGCTATTGCGCTTGCGCCGGCCAAAATTATTGATTTAGATTCTGCCTTCCACGGACTCTCTCTCGCTTCCAGTTACTGAGCCACTGCACCACCGTACAGGTGCTGCCGCCAACGGGCTTTCCTCAAACCAAGAAGCTATATGTTGCCGGTCACGCTGCCATCCAACTCCCACACACAAAATTATTCGCAGCAATTTGGAAACAAAGAAAAATATTTACTTACTTGGTTGAATTACATACAGCCATACAGCAGCAAGGAATGTTGTTAGTTAATGAACACAGTTCTCAGAATTTGATTAAGAATCAGACTGAGCAAAAATATGTAGTCATAAATTAAAAACAGCATCGTGTAATCGTGTTCCACCTGTTAAGGTGAAATCGTTACATTTTTTTTCCTTGCTTCATGTAATTTATTACGTAATTGCTTTTTGTTGTCTGCTTTTTTTCTTTTACCCACTGCAGAATGCACTTATGTTTTCAAACACATGAATAAATTTGATTCTTACTCTTATTAGGCTAATGCACCATAATAAAGCTTGTAAATACCAGAGAATTAGTTTTCATACTTCGTGCATTCTGTAGTTAGGTGATTTCATAATCAAGTATATGCATAATAAACTACTAGTACATTCTAAGCGTTGTGACAATAATTTGTTATTTATTTCCTTACTTTTGGCTTGAGCTAGAAATTGACACTATATTTACACACTGAGAGTATAAGGAGAGTAGAATAATTATCTAAATAGTAAGTCTTACTGGCATACCTGCAACTTGATCAACTTTCAACTTAATCTGTCCTTGGAGGCAGGCTCATGCTGAAATGTCTACCTCAAGAAACTTTTGGATTCATTATTTCTGGAAAAATATAGCATAGAACATTTCACAAACCTGCAACTGCAAAATATATCAGACATTCTGACCTCTGTATCATAAGACATCATAAGACAAAAACTTCTAAAATGATACACTAACACTACTTTGTCTATTCATCACAAATTCAAATATATCTCTTACGTATTGCAATGTACGCAGAAACGATTTAAATCGAGCAATAAATACTTAGTTACATAAAAATTAGTAAATAGCTTTCAGAAGCACAGAGAAATAAGGGATAAATTTTGGTAGATGTGCTATTCAAAAGTAAAACACGCTGGAACATTTGCAAGCTCTGAAAAGTTCCGTATTTTCCCTTTGGAAAATGTGATTATACAACATGCTGAAAGGTGCCAAAATTAATACAAATTGTGTGTTTAAATGAGCTCTACTTTTTCTTGCAGAAGTGTTTAATTCTTACGTTATGCATAATTATATAACATTCAATCAGAATAAAAAGCACTTCGTTGAAAAAAAATTCAGATAAACATTTTATTTTTCACATCACTATCTCAGACATGGGAACTTTCGTGAAAATGTTCGTGTTCAGTCTTTGAAAGATGCCAAACTTAAATGTAAAATTTGGAGTTTATGCAGCGTTTCATTTCCGAGTTATGACGTTCATGAAACACACACATATATATATAGCCTATGAACTTTTCATAAAATATCCTTTTTTCTGTAGCTTTAAGAAGTGTATTTCTGGTGATAAGATAGAACTTGGAGATGGAATGAAATACCTCCTCCACCCAGTAGACGGGTAGAGAAAGTAATAATTGCATTTAATTCTAAAGAATGAATCAAGTAAAATTATTGTGCTCCGTATGAATAGACAGCAAACGGTGTAGGCATTACATTTTTAGACTATTTTGTAAACATTTAATAGGGAAGTAATGTTTAAAAGTGAAACTTTATTAATTTTGAGCTCAAATTTTGACTACACCAATGCTGAGCTGTTGTATACATTCAAAGCATATAAAACTAATAATATCTTATACTCAGCATGAAGTTATCGCCCAGCTAAGGTAAATTCCATTGTCTGACGATCAAATTCCATTTTGGGCTGTTCTGTAATAGTTACACTGCAGATTAGAATTTAGGACAAGGAAAACAAGAAGCCTAAATATTGAGTTTATGATCAAATAAATATATGTTCTGGATTCCTTAAGTTCTTAATTATGCACATTTTATACATTTGTATACATCTTTAAAATATTGTGTTGATATAGTTCATAAAATGACTCATCAAAACTCCCAACGGATTTATCACTTTTCTAAACCAAGAAATCTATTAACAAATTTGGATCTTTAAGAATGAACAAAACTATCTTACAAATTACGTAGCTTCAAGCAAATATTGGAATGTTTCCCAATATATACATACATCTTCAAATACCTACTCCTGCAGTATTTTCAATACTAGGCAGTAAATCATAGATTTCATTTAACCAAGTTTCCTCATTTGAACTTTTAGAGATAAGTTAATTGAATGAAAATACATAATTTGAAATGACTGTCGATGAGGGATTACTAAAATTTTAATACCTGTTTAAAATGAAGAAACAAATATCAATAATCTATTAAGTTACATGTACCTGAAACATGAAGGTTATTGCTTTTGGAAGAAAAAAGCCAATCATATACACAAAATTAAAAACAAATCAATAAATAAACACGTGTTGTAGTACCTCAGTTTGGTATGAGTTAAGACCTTTTTGTATGTGTCACTAGAATAAAGCCATTAGTAAAACCTCGTAATTACCTGAGTTACAGAACTAGTATAATGCAGAAAGCATGCTTTCGGGAATCATTTAATATTAACATTAAATATGTGTGTAAATATTGTGATGCAGTTTACAAAATTAAAATTTTAATGCATTTTTTAAATTCATTGATAATAAAACCAAAATTTAAATACCACTTTTAGATCTAGCAAAAAGTCTTTGAATACATAATTATATATTAAATATATAATATATTACTTTCCCTCATTCATATTTCTCCATAGGAAAGTTAAGTCACCATAACTGCACAGGATACATAGTCAATGGATCAACTTATAGGAAACATTAAGGCGCAATACATATTGTGCCCGTGAATCAAACTTGACATCCATTTTTAGTTTCTATAGCTCTCTATTAGGATATTGTGTTAACTTCTTTGAACTAACAAATATACCTGCAGTAAGAACAGACAGACAGAACAGATGTCTATGACATCTAAGGTTGAACAAACCAGTTTAATATAATTTTTAGGTATATGCAAAATATTTTCTTTGTTCGCTCTGTGTTCAGTGCAAACTTCTTGGTCAGAGTTTCCATAATATTGTAGAATAGTAATTTAGATTAACGCAAATCCTGCTCATTTTCATTAATAATAATTAGAAGGATTAAAAGAGCTTTTATGAATGAGTGTAAATGTTTACGTGAGGTTCGAATTTTGAAACGACTCAAAAAGCATTTTCAATTCTTGTACCGCACATTATTTTATTTCACATTATGTTGAACATGATAAGAAATTATGTTTCATTCTTATTTCCAATAAATAAAAAATAAAAGTTAACTTATATACATTATTTTTGTGGTTGGCTGATTGTGGAGCCACCCATACTGATGGAGGGAATGTACCAACAATTTAAATGTGAAAAACTAATTGGGAGGTGAATAATGGGGATTTTCGATACAATTCATATGCTTGTAAAATTTCTAATCATGTTTGCCATAGCACTTTTTAAATGTTGCTAAATGTGACATCCCGTTTTCGAGTATTACAGTGCCACTTATTGGTAATACCAAAAAGTACAAAAATTAGAGATTATACGACAAATCTTAGTGCCTCTAAATTCGAAACGACTTTTAAAATTTGTTGTTGTCACTGATATTAATACTTGTATGACTACAACAACTATGTTGTATTCTGAAAAGTATATAAAAATCTAATTTTGGGCACAAAAACATACTAGTTATGAAAATGATATAACGTTTGTTATACATACCCATAAGTAACCTTTGGAACAACTGAATATGATATAAATGTTTGTAAAATTCACCACTTTGTTTATGTAGGATCAGTTATGTTTAGGTATACAATTAGGCATTTACAAGAAGTTTTAACGTGGATTTGATACACTTTGACAACAGCATTGGGTGTTGTACAGAATGGAATGAAATACTTCACTATTATGGATAGAGAAAACAAAAAATAAATGACTGTGAACTTGTATGCATTTTAAACGTTACATGCTTTAAATCATGAAGTGCATGACAATTAACATGAATACTATCCGCATCCACTGTCCTAAAAACAAACTGAATTTATAACTTCAGTATAAAATGGGAGTTTGTGAATGTCTGCATGCTTATGTCCTAGACGACTTCAGATCCTTTTTAGTCTATTAACACATTAATTAAAAGAAGCCTTCCCATCTGAAACTACAAAATTAGGTGTTTAGGATTAGAAACGGGAATACACTCCTTTACTATAACTTTAAAATGAATGGGACATTATTAAACATTACCTATTTAAAAACATGTAGCCTATATTTGCTGTTCTAATCATAATAATGGACGTGAATATTATCCTTATCAAATTAGAGGACCAGAGGGAATAGCTTCAGAGTTTTTATATCTTGGCAGCAAAGTCAGCAACAGTTTTGAATTTTATGGATTTTTAGAAGTTCAATAAATGTCAAATCTATCTATATGCCATGCTGTTTCGTAAAATTATCGGAAGAGGAAGACGTTTAGTTTTTCGTAGTAGAGCTGAGTTTATTCATTAAATACCTTGTGAAAGGCACATTCTTCAAGATTGTTGTTACACATTTATAGCAAAATATGTTGCTTATTTTAGTTCCTGCTTAGAGTCCGAGTAGAAAAATTGCACAAGCGTAAGCAAAAATGTTTGAACATTACAATAATAAAAAAGTCTGATATCTCACACTCACCTAACCTTCTCTAAAAAGTTGATACATATTATATTTACTCGTACATTTGTAGTATACATGAAATCTACCATGGGCTTAAAATCTCTGCACTACAAAAATATTTGTGTCAGTCTACAAAACTGAAAGATTTCAAAATGGTAAAGTACATTGCTAAATTTGTTATCTAGGCTGATAAACATTGTCATTCATAGTACTAACATTTTCTTTGGCATATTAAACACCTGTGAGTTGTAATATTACTAAAAACGTAAGCTGTGTTAACGCCAGTAAAAGAGAGATCTGTTGTGAAGTCATTTGTGCATTACTCTTTTAAGAAAAAGTAATTGGACTGGGGATTTTATCATTTTGTTACACTGGTGCCAGGAGTGGGATTCGTCGGACTGTTGCAATTCATATTCAGCCCGTTGCTGAACTGTAGACGAAGTCTGTTTTCTTTCAATGTTTGCTCCTAGGCTACCATTCTTCTAGAATTTATTTATCATTTACAGAAAAATAAATAAAACAAATTTAATTCATTAACTTTAATGAACGCAGACAGAATGTAAACCAATTGTTGAGACGCATGGGGAAAGTTGACAAACTTAGCAGCTTTAGAATTGTTACATGACGTTTAATATGATGAGGGACATTAAGGGGACAACGAAGTTTTTCTAGTGATTTAAGCAAAAAGGTAGATTATTAGCTTTTTTTGCTTCGCAAAAGGCACTGTACATTAAAGTACATATTTGCTAAGTTTGGTTCACCTAGGATGGGTGTAAAATGTTTTGGGTTCTATTTTTAAAGCGCCGCGTCGTTTAAATGACTCATATAAAGGGCAGGCCCACATGTTCGAATACACACATACTTTCAATATTTCATTTTAAATTTCTCTACTACGTATAATAAGTAGGGGAAGTATTGTATTCCACTCAAACTTCCATGTCAAGATTTCACTATAAATATGTTTTGAGGCCACCTGAATCCAAAAAAACATGTTTAGAAAACGTTTCGTGCGACAGAAACTGCATGTGTTGTGTGTGTATTGTGTGCGTGAGTGTTTGGGAACAGAATAACAACGAAAAGTCGGTTAAAAACCAAATTTGGGATTTAAGTTTACTATATTTGGAGGAGGCGACACGAAGAAAACCTAAACTACCCTTTACATGCAAAATGTTTTGAAAATTATTATTTTCTCTAAAATGGCTCTAACGATTTTGATTAAAATCCTATGTTTAAGATATTAAAGCAAATGAAATTGTTTTGAATTTTCGGGCTATAGCCTATGCAGTCCTGTTTACTCTTGATGACTTCTGAATTGCCGGTAAACCGTAAGAGAAAGATCAGACCTTACTATGCATAACATGTATATCTCGTTAAAATACACAATTTATGCCCAAACCCATTTTGCAGATATTCCTTATTATTTGTGTGATTTTTTTCAATACTTATATTTTTCACAAATGGAAGAGATTCATATATTTACATCTTAGCCCTGTAAAGAGAGCGGAATTTGAAAGCTTTAAAAGATTTGACTAGCCCTCTAAGTCTACTGTATTACCACATTGCCCTTACACCTACAAGAAACTAAGCAATAAGATAATTTCTGTAAATGCTTATCTTGACTAACTTGAAGTACATAGAGGAATAAGAGTCTGTAAGAATAGTTAGTAAGAGGGTATTGGTAAACATTGAGTATTTAGGTACATTCTGATATAGTAGTGCTTTATTCTACTGTTTTAGAACACCAAAAAGAAAGATAAATACGTCTGCCCTTTGTGCAGTAAGGAACAATACCACAGGCTGCAAAGCTGGTTCTTCTACTGTGAACGCAGCTTTAATGTTAACTGCATGTCAAAATTTAAAGTCATTTTTCTGGGGGCCCTGTATATTTTCCACAAAACATGCAGAATTATTTTATCAAAACCTCCGGTTAGAGCTTCAATTTTGGTTATAGATCAATCTAAAAAGTTAACTGGTGTTTTTGCCTGTTTTCTCTATTCTGTGATACAAAAACAAAAACCTTTTTAAACAAACCATAGGAAACATTTAACCATAAAATCTGTTACAAAATTACTACGCAACATGATTAAAATAGTGTATTAAGTCTAGTGTCTGTAAGTGGAGATAGATTTTGTATTTAGCTAATTAAATTAATTAAATAAATTAATATATCCATAGTGAAATGACATATATTAATGAAACGGTATGAGTATTTCCTCTGTTGTCAGTAATATTTGTGCAAACAATTTGAGCTCTACCTTGAAAACTTAAAAAATAATCACTTCGGGTCCCCTTAACGTGAGTTTATTGATCATTAATTGTAATAAGTGTAGTTTTGTTAACAGTGACTTGCGAATTCTTAACGCGTGTTGAAGGAGAAGAAGGGAGCAAAACTTTCGATATTCTTTATAACGGAAAAGGAATCCCAACGTGATTCGAAATACCTTGATTCATGTAAACAACTGTGAACCATCAGTATATGTTCTTACTGTACTGGTATTTCGGAGCAGTGATTTGCCTGGCACATTTTTGGAACTAGAATGGTCAAAACAACTGTTGAGGAATAATCACTTTCTCCCCACCTTAGTTTCCAGGTGGTTGCACTTAAAGCTTCATTAAATTTCTTCCTCTATACCATAAATCCCATAAATAACAAAGAGGAGAATTAACATACACCTGTTCGTCAGACGGTCCAAGAAACGTAATTGTAGTTGTGTACATAATGGACGTTATACTGTAACGTTCGCCTGAATTGGCGGCTGATCCGCTCAACAGCCAAGACGGAGAAGTTGCCGCATGAGCAGGCTACGTGCATGACTTCAATATTTCTCCCATTCCTGTTTTCCTTTATTTTTCTGTTCTGTTTTCTCAGTAGAGCTGTAAAACTGCCGTAGTCTACCGTGTACCATCATAAGTAAATGTAGACTGTAGTTTTCCTAGTAGAATTGGCCATTTATGAACCTAATCCCGTTACCTTTACGTTAGATGTGTTGCATACATATCCGGCGCTACCTTTTATCGATCGTGTTGTTTACGTTTTTTGATCATGTTTTAATAGATTCCTCTAGAAACCGAACACGCTGAACTTTGAACTTTAAGCTACAGACCATTAGTGTCTTCAAAAACATTTGGAAGCTTCTCTAAATATACTAAAGTTCAGATCGAAGATATTGATAGTGTTCACGAGTATATTATTCTGAACCGAAAACTACAATTTTTATTTTGCTATTATCTTACTATTTTATTGCACAACATGGTTCCTGTTGTTAATAAATTTTAAGCTTCGGCTTTGTGTTAGACGAGAAACCGAGAAACATATTAGAGCAGCTTTTACAGAAAATAAACTGGATAAAATCGATGTCAATTTAGAGCGGTGCGTTGAAAATCGCTGAACAAACTAGCTCAATAAATTAACATGAACACATTTGATATTGAGATTCAGAAAAACCTTGCTATTGCGTGAAACGCCTCACTGTGGCCTGAAAATTGGAGCATGGTACACACCGGAGATAGGACCTGAATCCTAATGCAATTAAACACCAAAACCAAAATAGGATGCGGAATTTATGTGTAGCTATTATTATGCTTTTAATTACGTTTCATTTGAGAAACTTATGTATTAAAAGTGGAATAATATTCCATTATATCCCCATAGTACATAATCGTCATCGTCAGCAGCAATAACAACAGGATTCAAAACATTTAGGCTTGTTCCGGTCTCGTATATCAAAACTGTTCTGACCATCTTCTTCTCGGCCTACCCATGTTTCTTTTTCTTGTAGGTTTATAGGTCATAATTAATCTGGAAGTGCGGGAATTATCTTTCATTTTTACATGGTTCCTCCAATTATTCCGACATTGGTGGCTTTTTTATGTTAAATCGAAGATCTTTAATACCTTACGTATTTCTTCACTTCTTCTATATCCTAAAATATAACCAGCTACATGTCTTGAAAATCGCATCTCTGCCACCTAAGTTCTTTCTTTCTTCTTGTTTCGTCATTCGCCAACATTCGGATCCATATACAGGTCATTATTTTATAAAATTATAATTTTGTACTGTATTTCCCAGGTTCATTTTTATGGTACCACGCAACTGATCAAATATATTACTTTTACTACCATTATGTACTATGGGAATGTAATGAAATATTATTCCACTTTTAGTAGATAAGTTTCTGAAGTGTAATGTAATTAATAGTTTATTTGATCTAATACGTTTTGTTGTAAATAAAAGTTCACATGGATGAGTTCCTTTTTAACATAATTGTAATAAAGATTGACCACTTGGCGGTACTGTGTCTACTTCACATTCAAAAGGTCCCCATTTCTAATCTCGGTTAGGGTGAGTTATTCATTATTCCCGAGTTCATTCATCGTGCGATATGACGTTACCTTGGAGGACGTTAATACACAACGAAAAAGATCATTAAAATTGAAATCTTGGCTATGTCTATCCACCAGCATTCCGATACCCTCTGCAAAAACACTTGCCATCTGACTCTTGAGTCAGGGCTTGATAGTGTCCTTTCAATAACCGAAGTGGAAATGTATCCACCCAAGCAGATTTTCATCTGTGGGTAAGGATGGAAATCACTTGGTGCTAGGTCTGGGCTGTAGGGAGCGTGTTCAAACACTTCCGTTAACATCTGTGTGACCCTTTCTAAATTTGCTGCACCATGTCATCACTCATAAATTTCTCACAGTGCACTCTGCGTGTGTGGTGAGACATTTAGGAGGGATGATCTTGCAGTGTATTTCCACTAAATTATGTCCCTATTCCTGTAGAAAATAACATTGCATATGTCTATGCTAACGGCATCTTAGGTGCTCGCAGCCAAGCTTGGTAGTGATACTGATAACGAGAAGACTGCCAGCCCCTATCTCCTATCACTACTTGGGCCACTTGTAGGCACTATCAGAGCTTCAGAAAATAGCCCTCGTATAATTTCTGATATGAAGTTTGTTGGACTAACGTCTGTTCCTGAAGGTATTCACCTCCTCCCTTTTAATACTGCGTTCTGAAGCTTCTGATAAGAGCGCATATATTATAACTACAGTGAACACTGCCATAAAGATCTTTCCACCTTTTTTTTTTGACATCCGCACATCTGTAGGTCAAACATTTAATTTATATGGTTTATATCTATTATCTTCCCCTCAAACTGTACATTGTATTTAATTATTTATTCACAGCCATATTGTGTGTTATGAACGAGTGTATTTAATTGCTTCAGATTAATTTTGTATTGTTGATATTAGTATTACATAGGAATGTTTTTGTCTTAAATGTAAAGGAGTAGGAGTGCTTTGTTGAGTTGGTATTAATGCAGGAAAAAGAAATGCATAAGTAGGTTAACATGTGAACACATATGAAAGGATGGCTCTTTCGCAATTATTGATCTTAATTGAAATTTACTGTCTTCAGAAATTCATTTAATATAATGAACTTGATAATAATATATTTGAAAGTGTCCTGAAATCAACATAAATTTATTACAAGCATCCATCCTCAAGTTTTTATCAATTTCAGACATTTGTACTTCAAATGATAAATTTATAACACTTAAATGAGTTTAAACCCACTTTATCTTTTGCTATCACTTCGTTGATGTTTAATCAAAAGCTAAAATTTTTCTTTTTTACCTTTGGACGATTTTGTTGTAAATTTTTTATACTCATTCTTAATTTACTGTCTTTCATTCTACACAAGAAGACAAAAAAGCAAGATATTGAAGTATTAATCTTCAGATTCATTAGAACTTGAGAGCGTCAGTGAATTTATTGAAGTTGGCTTTCAAAAACCTAAGTCTGTTTGTGGTCGTTATCTCAAATTAGTTCATTGTATTTTGCCAGCAAATCGAACTTCATTACTACAAAATAAGAAATACATTTCAATTGAAAATGAAGCTGAATTTATACTGCGGCAGACCGGTACGATTAAAAATATTTTAAATAAAGCGTGATATATCGGAAAGCGATTTCCTAACGAACATGAAAACTGGAGGAAAAATCTATGTCCTCGATACAGAAAGAATTTCAAACACGAAAATCCATCACATATTTGCTTCATATATACTCATTTCTGGTCAGAAGCTGTAGCTGACTGTTGGGTTTATCTAAATTTTAAGAAATAATAAATAAAATGTACTTTGTGTTTGTTAGTTTTCAACAGCTACTGCTATCATTTTCAAGCAGAAATTAGTTCTGGAAGTGTCCATGTAATTAAATACCTATTATACGCAACAGTGTGCAAGTGTTCATTTGAATAACGGCAACCAATCCATGTCGATTATGAAGAACACATTTAAAGTTACGCCTGCAGGATAATTTGTATAACCTGTTTATTTTCAAAAGGGAAACTATTAAAATAAATGTGCCTAATAGTGAACACTATTGATGAACTGCATACTAAACGAAATAATGCAAAATGACACGTACAGAATTTCAAAGTGAAGTCTGTAATTACTCCGAATACTCATTTTAATTTCTTAACTCAAATTATATTATGTATCCAAGTATCTTATAGAGTATGGCGTTGAAGCTCTTATTGTAAAAATCATCTTAGAATACTGATGTATAAAACTGAAAATTTACCTACACAACGAAAGCTGTGTTGCTTTATTTTAATTAATTTAGAGAGATTAATTACCTTCCTCGACGTATTTTTGAATCGTATATACTTAAATACATCACAGACACACTAGTTGGTATAAGTTAACTTGAAAGACTAGTGCTATATAGATATTGAATATCACATTTTATTTATCTAATATCATAGATAATTAGACATTTGAAAGCGGGGAAAAATCATTTAAAAGTTAATGGTAACAAGTCCGTGCATTTATTTAATTTTCTATGAATGATAGTTTCATTCCGGTGATGAAGTTTATTACCTACCTTGATCAATAAAAAAACAAGTACTCCACAGGAATAAAAATGCATTAAAATTGTATTTTCTTTGGTTAATACTTTTCAGCTATAAGTTGAACACGGGTAAACTTATATGCGTTCCCTTCACCTTTGGTCTCCAATTCCATCCTGATAGGATGTCGAGGATGTGTGGAAATTCGTTGCCTACCTCCACAAGAATATAGATAAACCCTATAATATTTAACAATCGCATGTGTTAGATTTGCATTAATTTCTCGAATAAACTATCCTTACAAAGGTGTATTTTTCTATTTGTTCCGCGTTTTTCTTGACAGGCATTTGTAAAAATGATTTTAATGCATATTTTATTGTAAGTACAATAGGAATATGGGATTACAGCAGACTAAACGATAGTCAAATCTTTTAAAGGTGGTCACTATGTGATGGCTTTGAAATCCCTTTCTCTTTGCATAATCAGGAGAAGGAACAATGAATAAGATAAGGGAACAAGAATTATTTGATGAAGTATAAATATTGGAAAACTGAACGTAACAACCAGGAATATCTTGGAAATGGTTAACTCCACATTTTGTCCTTAAGAGATGCTTGGTGTAGTAAGATTTAATGTATCTCTTACGGTTTGTCAGTTATGCACAAGTCATCCAATATGAAAAGGACTTGACAGGTTATTCCCACAAAGCTCTAGATATATATTTCATTTGTCATGGAAATATCTTAAACATATGGTAGTTCAATCAAAATTGGCAGAGCTGCTTTTTAGAAAATAAAAATTTTCGAATGGAGAGGGTAGTTTTGGGAAAGGAGATGTTTTTGAAGATCTGTGTGTCACATCCTTGGTCCTAAATACCAAGTTTCGTATTTAACTAGCTTTTCGTTTTTGTGTTATGCTTTCCACAAACGGACAGATCTTTAGACCTTTTCCCAGGCATATTTTGATTTTATATTCAGGGAGTCCCAAAAGCTACATTTCTGGGCACATGTGGTTATGGCTTTTGTGGGAGGAATACAATATTTCATCTGATTATTGTTGGTACAAAATAGAGAAACTGAAAAAAGGAAGAATTACACTAAAGTAACTGCTGGTAAAATATTTGGAATACATTTTAATTTTAGGTTCATTGTAGCATAATAGAAGTTTTCCCAGATAAAACTAATATTTTTCGGAAAGAATTTACGAAATATTACACAGGCGCGGTTGTATAAAGTCACTTGAAAATTATCTTCAGTCAGGCTGAACTTGGAATTTTGGTTATATAAATCTTGATCTAAGCTCAGGGAATCTTGATCTATGATTAAGTCTTACTGGTGAATTTCTCATTAAGCTTAGATCTCCGTAACTGCAGAAGGAATATATAAATAACACAGCTTTAAATAAAATAATAAAGTGGTTAGTAATGCATTTTTGTAGGCAATTGGGTAAATAGGATTGTTTTTTCGAATCAAATTACATTAAGCCCCAAAACAATTTTTTAATAACCTCTAACCAAAGCTAACCCCTAGTGCAACAGCCCTTATGGGCCAAGGCTTACCGTCGGAGGACTGCATCCCCCAGGCGTCATGAGTGGGATGCAGTACTGGAGGGTGGGAAGTGGTCAACACCCCGCACCCTCCCTGCCAGTTATGCGGCCTTCGCGATTTAGGGCTGCTACATCTTTATCAAAGAGCTCCTCAATCACCCCTTAGAGACCTAACGAGGCTGAGTGCTCCTCGTGCAGGAAAAGCAAAAGCAAGTTACTCTTAGCATTATGCAAATGGTAAAATGTGAACTTAGTGTATTTGAGGCTTATTTCTAGAAACATGAAGAAGTGAAATCAATTTGCAATTGTGCTCTTAAAGTTTAAGGAAGGTGAATTGAAACTTTGATGGAAAAATTGGTAAAATATAGAAATAAAACTCATTAATAAGGTAAATATGTAATTAATCTCGAGTTAAAATGCTCATATGCAGCTTCTTTGTGAAAAACTGAAACTGCATTGGCTTTTTTATCATTATATTAACTGTAAAAACTTCTGCAGAAATATTTTATTACACACCTCGTTAATAGGTATAGGTGGGACACAATGAGATTGAACCAGTACTCAAATCTTGCAAAAGCAGGTCGCTATATAAATATATGGAAATTCCATTCTTAGCGGAACCACAAGAAATGGGGAAATCGCGTCAGAGAACTATACTATATTATACAAGCATTTGAGCATTAAAAGTCATGATTAATATTGTATTGGATATCGTAATGTTAGAAAGGTTTCTCAAGACAAATTGTGTGTTTTAAGAGTAAAGGGAAGTGTTTTGGATGACTTTTCCACATAAATATGCTATATATTCAATGCGATATATTTCTGTTTTAAAGCTAGGACTGCAAACTTTTTTAGCGCATGTTCAGTATCCTCCTATGGCATTTAACGAGATATATTTTCTGTATAGTAGGGTTCCGTCTGTCTCTTACATAGTGTTTAAAGGGTATATAAAATTATAGAATCCTAAGTCAGAATCAAGAGCACTTCAAAGGCTATTCACACAGAATTTAACATATACATTTTGTTTACCACACAGGTATGTTAAATGCGTTTTAATAAAAATTATTCTAGAGTAATTTTTGAGCAAACGAAAAGTAACGGAAAGTGTTTCAAAGGGTATTTGGGGATGGTCTCTTCTTTGGAAGATGCTGAACTTAAAAACCAAGTTCGGTATTTATCTGATATTTTAGTTTTGAGTTATGTTGTTCACACAAACCCGCCCCCTCTTATACATACATATACACATGGAACTTTTGGTTATAATGGGACTCAGGGGATCTCATCTCGTGCATTTGCGTTGAAATCTCTATATCTATCTTTACTCATTAGAAAACTTATGTACACCTTTCATATTTTTCCATTTATATGAAATGCTATAAGAATGATGCCACATGATTTAATGTAGTAACTTCCGCATTTATGTTTTAATTCCTTATGTAAATACATATTATTTTAATAAGAATAGTATCTCTTTCAACTTAAAGTGTCATTTCGAATGGGTAAAATTCTTGTGTCATTAAAATTTCCGTAAGTATGCTATTAGATTGGTGCTTAACTTTCTATGCAGAAACATTGTTCAATTTTGGATTCATCCTCAAACATTTCGCTTGAAGTTGCTAAATTGAATTCCAAATCCAATACAATACTATATATTCTTGGAGTAAGAAATGATTAGACATTTGTTTTTTATGCAAAGAAACGTTATAACGTTTTTATATACACAAAATATGCAGAAAGCGTCTAGAATCAGCTGCATCCTGCTGAAAGTAAATAACAAATATATAAACTTAAACTATAGGACTCTGGAAAAAACTGAAACTAGTGACAGTGAATTGGTATCAATTAATAAATATAATAAATATTTAGAGGCTAAACTACACTTATCCTTAGTAAGCTGTGAATATTTCAAGAGACAAACATATTGAATATTGACATATTCACAAATTACCAAAGATAGTGAACCTTAGTATCTAAATATATTTTAGATCTATATGACTCTTCTTTTATGCAAGAAATAGCATAGAAGATTTAAGGAATTCGATCGCAATAAAGTTGATATTTGACACATTTTATATATCAAACTTCTAAATAACCTTAAGAAACAGGTTTTAGGGGTACCTATAACTAAATTTGGTCAAAATTGTCAAAAAATAAAGACAATTATTTTTATCTTGGTTATTTAAACCGTTAGCTTTTGTTACTATGTATTTTGCTCCCAAAGCTTTCAAATTCCCATGAGCACATAAACTGTTTACTTCTTATGCTTTAGTTGGACTTTTATTTTTCTAACACTTCTGCATATTGAATATATTCCTTGCGATGTAGTTTATAACTATTTTCTTCGTGTTTTTTTGCAGAAAATCAGAGAAAAGTGCAAGTGGTTTACATAGCTATGCTTAGAAATTGCTGAGGGTAAATTGTTACAAAGGCTATATTTAAATATTTACAATTTTTTTTCTGAAAGATCTAGAAGAGGTAAGACATTCTGTATGCTAGTTGTATGTACTGGTATTTAAATAAGGAGTTAGTAATTTTATTTTTTCAAAATTCCTACTTCTTTATCGCGTGAAGTATCAGATTAATTAGTATACGAAGGTAAAATTAAATCTTGCTGCATGAAATTTGAAACACAATTATAATTCTTGTAGAGTAGAATGTGAGAAGACCTTCAAAAGCATCTTGATAGAAACTTCGAGATTTTAAAATTTCACAAAAAGACGCCCATAAATTTTTAAATATGCTATATTTCTTCTACAAACTTCAGTGTCATAGTAATCTACACAGTTTTATTCTATACCGTGTCCTTTACCCAACATTATTGAGGCGCCTTATGTCTGTATTTTGTGTTTTAAGTTAAACTCACCATATTAAATATTTAGCAAAATATACGAAGTGTAAAAAGCTAAAATCAGAAATATGGATAAAGTTACATCATTTAGATCTGACTTCTATGACTTTTCTGCACATTTTAATTCATTTTGTTCCTACAGCAGTTAATTAAAAGTAACATTCACTTAGTTATATTTTTAAAAAGTGTTATGTACAGTGTATATACAGTTTCTGAACTTTTCGGAGACGTTTTTAACACATAATCGTGCTAAACTCTCCGGAGTTTACTAAATAAAATGTTTAGATATATGACAAAACATTGTAAGCATACATGTATATGAAATAAATAACCACAAAACATATACAATTAGATAGTTGAGATATAGTAAACTGAAAAAAAAACTGATGATAAAGAGTGAAATAATCCAAATAAAATGCTGAAATGTTGGACTTTCATATTATCCATGACTTTGTAGTGAGAAATAATAACTATAAGGAAAGGTACAGTGATCAGTGAAAGATTTGATTCCTGTCTTTGAAAATGTACTTTGTGTTTGCATACTTCTGGTTTTAACATTATTATTAATCATGTTAAGTTATTACTTATAGCGTATTAAAAGCGTAGTTGAAGACGATCTTAAAGCAGAATTTACGGTTGGCAAATCAACCATGATGAGCATTGGTAACAAAAGATAGTATTGTAATATTCTCCTACAAGTAGCAAAAACTTTCCAAAATGCACACATGCAACATTTTTATTTACCTTGAATGAAGAAGTGCAAAGAGAGGCAATTAGTTGTGAGAAATTGATGAAGATCACAAGTTGTGACAGCTGTTCTTCTAGAAGAGCATTATGAGAATTATATTTCTTGTAATATTCCTTGTGGTTTTATGTGAAAACATGAATTATCGATGCGGTCATTATTTTATAAATATGATTAAGGTATTAACAAGCACTTTTAGTATTCTATTTAAGATGTAACCTATCTAAAGTGATAAACGTTCTGAAATACCGTATGGAAATTCTTCTATTAGTGCTGTGTAATTAAATTTACTATTAAGTGAAGTGAATATGAACATGCAGTGAGTGAAACAAGAAATATTTAATTTTTCAAATCTTTCTCCTGTACATCAGTTTTTGTCTGAAGCTTCAGTGACTGCAAGAAATTAGATGTGCTTCATGCATTTTAATTGTGTATCGTAAATCCATATTATAAATTGTTACTAGTGTGTGATTCATATACGTAACGACCTCATTGTCGTGTGTAAAGAATTAAAGAAAATCATGCAATGACCCATTGTGGACGATTCTCAATTCATGCCTTGACTTGGAAGATGACATTTCTCTTGATGTGAGTAAAATCCTGAAAATTCACTGTAATAAGTGCATTATTCTTGCAGATAGATGTGATAAATGAAAGAGTTCTTTCATTTTTTTGCCTTGAAATGCATAGAAGGAAATTTTATAGAAGAACATTGCTTCACCGACGGAGTTCTCACCTACCCCAGTACTTACCAAAGGTTCTCTTCTGAATCTTGAAACAATTCAGCTACGTCCTCCCAAGTGAAGAAACATAGCACCTCAGACTTTAAAAAGACGAAACAGTGTAACATTCAAATGTCAGGAAGGAAAGTGAAATCGAGTAAAACAGCAGAAATGAAAACTGTAAAAAAATAACTAGGTTTAGAATTTTACACTTGAGTGAAACTTCCACAAATGTGTACCTAATCATTTTAAAGAAAAGAGGAACCAAAAATCCATTGGAAGACATACCTCCTTTAAATCCAGTGGTTAAAGAGAAACGTATGTGTACTTTCCTGTTGTAAACAGGAACAAGATTGCCGCTGTTGATCCGGCTACGATGCTGGATGGTGTCTGGAAGTCCTCGATGGAAACACCCACAAATGTGTAGTCTTGTCAATGTCTTGTTAAAACGCCATCAATATGTTTCATACTGAGCGGCGGATGGGTATCTTTTGTTGAATCACCAGCAAAGGGAAATGTTTACGCGTAGGTATAGTTTATAGTGTGTGATTTAGAACAGAGTAGCGAATGTTTCTAGTTCAGATTTAAATTATTTGTTTAATTTTTTGTTTAGATTTATTATTTACTGGAGAAAACTACGCACTTTGAAGCTTCAGTCATTTAAGTACGAAAGTGTTATACAGGACATCAACTTTCATATAATCTGACAACTTTAGGATGGTTAAAAAGAAACTTAACACTTTCAAAAATGTGTGGCTCAAGAAGTAAGGATTTGATATAATTTAAAGTATATGTCAATGCCATAGACCTCATGGAAAGTTACACATTCTTATTTTCTGCTTTATTTCACTCCTTTTTCGTTTATTAATGATAAATTTTCTATGTAACTAATCACCTTTCTTTAGGTCAGTGCATGCTTTACCTCATTTTATATTAAAGTCTAATAATATAATAACTATAATTCATGTTGGAATGTGTTGATTGTATTACTAAAGCAACAAAATAGCACACCTGAATGTTCATTGTTTGTTAGTTGGATTGATGAGAGTATTCAAGCTGTTATTAGCGTAAGGGGTAAGGACTTAGTATTACTATTAATGTTGGGTTAAAAACAAGGCTAATTACCATCTCCGATTAAAAATAGTAAAGTAAGTTTATGATTTGAATCCTATGGACAAGTCTTTGATTACTTTGTTTTCATAGAATAATACTTGATAAAATAGTACACTTTATATAAGTAATAGTTTACAAAACTCACCGCTAAAATGTGATAATAATTTCTAAATTTTATAACTAGTAGCGATTATCTTACAATTACTGCAGTAATGAAACCCTCTACTTCAGGGATTGCAGGGAATAGGGTATTTCATTATTAGTAAGACATTCTACTATGATTCTAGTGTGATTTTTCGGTCATTTAGAACATAATTTATAGAGTATTGGAAACATTTGTAATTTAAGATTAGGTGAGGAATTTTCAAGAGATTTGCATTTAGTAAGATATAAAGATTTTATTTTTTTAAAATATGTAATACATAAGGTTTCCGCCTAAACTTTACTGCAGGAATTACGAATTTTAGTCTCCTTCTTGAAAAAAAAGTATATTCTTCGGGATAAAGTGAACGAAAAGCCTAAGCCCAATTTGCTGTTTGATGTTCATGTGGACAAAAATTGAATGTTAATTGTTGTCTTAGTATATTTTATACTATGCACAATACTAAAAGACATAAAATAAAACAATGATTCTCTTTTTGGTTCAGGATAACAGGAACTTCAATCTGATGAATGACGTTTCTCTTTTGCTATTGCTTCTTAACATTATGAACAACTGGAAAGTTATGACATGTGCTCAAGTTTTATGTACAAAAATAAGAGTTTTGCTGACTAAAAGTATCTTTAAGTGACCGCAACAATGCGGACCATTTCATACCTACGCATTGTAGCATGTCATGTGTATATAAATAATCCAGTCACACACTCTTCAAGAACGATAATGAAATCAGGCACCTAGTGAAACTACAGACAGGGAGTAGTATCATAACTTTGTAGGCCGTTGTGATCGTAGCATTCAGATTTTTTTAGTTTTTATTGGTGAATGCTCTTTAATTCCTATATTTCTCAGTGGTCCACTCTGTATTAGTAGAGAAAGACCGCCTAATTTTGCTCAGTGTTGAGGTTCTTTTATGTGTCACAAATGTATGACATGGGACCACAGGCTTTACTTTCCTTCCAAAGGAAGCAATGCCAAGTATTTTTACACCCAAACACCCATCTTCCTCTACTGGATTTGACCCTACGAGCTCGGGAAGTAGGAGTACCGCGGAGGACCATCCTCCCAGAAAGGTAGACATACTTTTCAGCATATTGGTTTGATAAAAGGCAAGATCAAGTTACGTTTTCACATTATTTACTGTTGGAGCATTAATTATATGAGGCAGTAGGCCTCATCACGCGTCTTAGGGCCCTGTCTATAGTTCGCTCTGGATTACCTATTATTTATTTACGTCATGTTATACATGAGAATGACAGTTTCAACATATTAGTTGATTTGCTACTTTAAGCCGAGGAGCGATAATTACAATGATGTAAGGATAGGATAAATTCGAAACCACACTAATCTACTCAGTATCAAATGTAACTCATACTACCTGAGGGGTTCATGCGCATATCTCCCTCTGCTGAATTGCCATAAGTTATACCCAAGAACACAATGATCTTGATTTTTTTTTTTTTTTTTTTTTTTTTGGGTTTTGTTTTCGTGACTATATCAAGAGCAGTATGGCCACTATGATATTCCTAAGCACAATTATTACTCTTGCGTTCAATGTTAAGACCGATTATTATTCTAATAAGCTAAATGGGTAAACAAGAATAGGATACTGAAGTAAAACAAAATTAAGTATCTTTTTGAAGAATGCTTGGACATACCAAAGTTAATATGCTTAAAGAATAATTCTATAAAAGAGAAACAAATGTCTTCGTTATTAAATTTGCTAATAAGGAAAAATTAAAATGAAGAATAGAATGCAGAGGTATACCACCAACAACTTATTCACTGTGAGGTTGTTAATGGGGAGCACCTTTTTAAGTAACAAGAATTCCATTGTTATAATTGTTTTATAAGTTAGGGAGAAAGTTGTTAAACTAGCCGGCAATTAATTCGCTCCCGTAACAAACAAAACTTTTAGTACGAAATAAATGAAATTGTTCATACAAAGGAGATGACTACGTTTTAGAAAAAGTTATACATTGTTATTTAAATATTTTCTGGGTGATCGATAATATTTGTGATTTTCTTTTCAAAATCATGTTCATTAATTTTTAAGTGAATCAATTTTAGATGATTTGATTTAATTAATGTGTGTTGTTTATCTTTAAAACACGCTGTATAAATTATGTGCCGCATGTATCTAAGACAGTGCTTTTGAATGTGATAGAAGTTTTCTTCCCTTATACTCTGGTGGATAACTACAAACATGGATGCTAGATTACTAACGAATTAAGTTGGAGAAATCAATAGCTACATCTTGTGATTACTGGTGACATCAAAAATATGACGCACAATATTACAAATAAATTACTGACTACTCCATACTAATAGAATATTTGGGAAATATATGGAAGATTACTGGGACTCTTATATTTAGACACTTAAATATCTCAAAATATTAATTAAATTGACATTCAATATCCAAAAGTAGATGTCTCTGTGGTCAGCACTACGACTCTCAATTCAGAGGTTCCGCATTCGGTTCCCGCCTGCGACGGGGTGATTTTTGTTTAATAAGAATCATTCCCTACTCTCTACAGAGTCTGAGGTGTGTAATTGTTTCAAATTAGAAATGATTATAACCCAGTATTAATCTACAGTCAACAAACTTTTCAAGCCAAACCCCCGATACCACCTCCAATATATATCAACAAGACTATAGAATTACTTCAGGGTAAGAGAATAATAATTCAAGTTTTTAATGACTAAACTCTAGATGCTAATAACTAGTTTTTATTTGACATTAACAAAGTTACATGAATATTTTAGAATATTTGCGAATGGAATGTTCCAATTGATATTGTTGTTGTTTGTATATTGACTTGTAAGTCACAGAGCAACACATTTTTGAACGTGTTTACTAAGTTTTTAACTCTCCTGCAGTTCACCATATCTCTCATTGGGTTTCAACTCTCCTTATACTTCTGGTTTTTATCTATCAAGTAATAACCCTCATTGAAAGAGGGAGATATTGTAATATAACACGTAAACACACTAAAGAACATTATCGCGGACACAGAAATATCTAACGTGCTCTAAATTCTTTACAGCACGAATAAAAGTTCTAGCTCAGCCTTTTAGGAATTGAAATAGGTCAAGCTAATTATGAACAGACTGACAGACAATGCTGTTACCTCATGCGAGTTCCTCCTATAGACGCACTCGCATGAGGTAAACACAAACACAGTTACACACATGCACCTAAAATGTCAACACCTACCTAAAAGATCCCATTCGCCGTTCGTTATAAAACTACTGATGTCGCCCCCGTTGTCGTCTTGAAGCTGTAGGTCCAACTGGAAAATTCACACAAGTTTAATGTTTAGAGCTAAAGCAACATGATACTCTTTTGTCTGTTTGGATGACTCGTGGTCCCTGGATTACTTATTTATCTCTAGCCACACATGAGCTGCTGCAAAACATAGCATCTGCTCAACTGGAACCACTTTATTGTTTCGTGTATAGCCGAAGCTTTTTCACATTAAATAAACAAAATTTGGAGCATAAAGGATTGCAAAAAATCAAGTTTCCTGTGAATTAATTCTAACTTTCTTTTGTTTTGAAAGATTTTCTGGTACAGTCCTGCAACAGTGCATGTATGTTTCATTTCAGGCTAAAGCATAAGGTTTGCTTTTGCTGTGCCTTAGCAAACATCTCAAATTGAAGGCATAAAGTAGTCTAATTTTTGCACACCAAGGTAATGCAATTCGTCATTTCCAAAAGAGAACCTTTTTTCTTTACATTATCTCGGTTTTTAGCCTCAAAATACTAGAAGCTTCGTTTCTGCATGCTCCACCAACTGTCAAGTGTAAGCTTCCTTGTGTATTTGTACGTAGATTAGTCGTAACTGACATGCTCTGAATATGAATAAATTCTAATCAAACACTTTATTTTAATTTACCATCTACAGTTAGCACAAATACAGCGTGTTCTACATAGACTTTGTAGAGTAAGTGCTTATGCTAGTAAGAGTTTTAATGTAGCCAAATTTTCAGTCTGTCCATCTAAGCAGCTGGATCCTCCACACCGACAGTATAAAGGGAAACACATATGGGCAACTGGTTCGTAAGGATCTGTAGCTTCAGGTCCCTCTTTTAACATGCTCCGCTAATATTCTATTTCAAAATAAGTGAGTATGAATACAAGGCTCTGTGCTTAAAGCCAATCAAGGAGAATTTCACCAGTGTGTCAAAGGGTAAAGCTGTTGGGCATCTGGGAGATGAGATAAGAGATTCCGAGGACAGCAAGATCAGATGACGGTATGTACAGCATATTAGAATCCCTAATGTTTCCGGGATGAAAATCTCCCACCGCCTCTTCAATATACCCTCCTATCGCCACAGATAGGTTCCATGAATGTCCTATGCTGGGGAAAAATAGTTCTCTTCTCAAAACACATCCACCATACACACCACATATCACGGTCTACCGCGCCTAATCCTGCGACTCTGCCGTCTGAACAAGCTCTGTAAGATTTAGAAAAGATACAAGCAATATACCACTTTTTGCAAGAGAGTGTAAACGCACATAGAAAGTCTGTTGCTCGGGGGTTCCTGCAGTTAAATAGACAGAAAGGGTATTCTGGTCACATGTTTTCTCAAAACTTTCTCTGTCCTGTTGCCCCTCTTCCTTTCTTTTTCTATGAAAGTTTTCTACTTCGCTGTATCGTCACTTTAAGCTCATTTCCAGTAGACTAATGTGACACGTGCGTCTTAAAGTTCAGAAAGCCTAGTGAATACAACATAAAATGTGATCAAATTTTGCACGGCTACACCAACGAATCTCACAAGGTGATTGGCATCATCCAAAAGCAACATTCCTCAAACTGTCAGGTCATCAGAAAATTATATACTTCCGGCGGTGCACCATTTGCATTTTTTCTAAATTATGCGAGAAGTATATTCCTCTTTAGATTCTTTTTACCTTGAACGAGGCGTTTCGTTTTTAAATTGGTTACTAGCCAATGTTCAAAAAGCACATCATGTGTACAATACATGACAGTAACAGCATAATGGCCTTTTCCATGGAGGAATTGTTCAAGAATATAAGCCTAAGGGTCCATTTTTTTTCTTTTTGTAGCCACTGCAATACTGTTCATAAATAATTGTTAAGAATGCAAATGTGCTGGCATGTATTCATTTAAATCATTGTAAGTTGTAATGATCACTACTTAACATTTGGTTTTCATTCTCTCTCACAGCCATACTACGAGAAGCTACTGCCGAGTGTTGTACACACTATATTCACATTTCTTCTTTCATGCCAGGTTCTATATTTCATGAGAGTTACTGACTTTCTTTCGGGATTCAAATACGAGCACCTGTTGCCTATTACTAAAATTAGAACGACATAATGCTAAGAGAAAATATTTTATTTGTTCTGATGCTTTAAGTTTACGAAAATAAAAATTTGTGTTTACCGTGGGAATTGTGTTCCAGTATTGTGTTGTAACTTTTTAACATGCTTAATTATTTTATTTCATGAACTTGTTCAATTATGTATGGCTTCACGTACATCAATTTAACAGTCTTATTCAACTCTCTGTAACTTTCTCAAAAACTAGCCACTATGGTATAGGATAGCTTATTCAACCCTTGCTTGGTGTTTTGTAATTTTCTAAATGGCAAAAATGCCAAGAATTAACATTTTTAGATTTTTTGTGCAGTTTTATTAATTTGAATTTCATCTTTAATATGATATATATTTCATCATTGTAGATGTTATATGTAAGGTGTATTTTAAAAATATTGCACCCTATCTGTGATTTTCTACGATAGTTCTGCACTACCCAAATGAAAAAAAAAAAAAAGTCATAGGTCCTACACACACTGGTGTAAAATGGTTAATTTAACCAATCATTGAGTCATATCGGACAATGGTGTTCAAATGAGTCATCCCGCAGAGCTTAAATTACCCGACTATTGCCTTCTCAGGATAAGTGTAAGTTCCTTAAAGTCCTTATCCTTATAACTCACCCTAATCGAGATGCGACCGTAGGACCTCTTGAATATGAGGCAGACACGCTACCCGTTTCCACCCCATAGAGCCTGTATGTACTCAAGCACCTTACAATTTTTGCCATTTTTGCTTTTAATAGGTTTTCCAGCACTGTCTGACATAAGTGGTCCGTTTTATCAAAAGCAATAGAAAATAGCGAATTTAAATGTTAGAATGGTAAAGAGAACGTTTAAATGCTGTTGTAAACATTGTTTGGTCCTGATAACAGGATTGGCTATTTTCGTAAAAGTGTTTGATAAATGTTAGTCAAAAGATTAAGAAAATAATTCTATGCAGTTGGTTACAGGGCATGCATCTAAATCAGCCTTATTGTTAAGGGGATACCGAAGTACTTAAAGTAACTTTCTAAAGTATTAAGTGTTACAAATTTAATTATATGCACAGATCATTCTGCTGAGGTACAAAATTTCGTGTCAATATGTATAACCATTCTTTAGATATTAATTACTTTGCATCAGTTTTATAGTCTATAATAAAATATATATCTCTTCCGACAGATATTGAGTTAAGAGGTGTCAGTTTTTATAATTGCATTTCTTAATGGCTTAATACCTCCAAATTTTAAACTGAAGTTTGGAAAATTGTCGGATCCCTAGCTGTAGTATTGCGGGAAAGGATAGATTTTAATATAGGAAAATGAAACATTTAACTTAAGGAATTGAGGTCAAATTTACCAGGACGAAGAGTAATTTCAATGGCGCAGCGATTTGAAAATGGCGTCCAAATCTGTGACAGGATACTAGGACATTTGGCCTCCCCTTAATACGAAGGACGTAGATGTTTCTTACGTAGCAGGCTTTGCAATGTATTTTTTCCTGCCGTATTCATATCTGACAGAACAGCTGCTTTGCCAACGAAAGTATATATATTTTTTCATGTTCCATTTACAACACGGAAGATCATAACGGCGGTTACCTTTTAGAAAAATTGCTCAACAGCAATGGTGTATTCTTAAGGGTGGTTTAGAACTTTGGGTTTCCATTACTTTTATTTTTTCTCAATTTATTACATTAAATTCACACACACTCACTCTCGCACACATACTTCCTGACTTTAGTGAGGATGTGTGATAATCCTAGTCGAAGAACCATTCCCACCCTCCAGGCCGGGAATCGAACCCGAGACCCCTTGCACAGTTGGTAGGTGTTCTACCGACTGAGCTACAGGGTCAGCCTGGGTATATCTTATTCCGTTACTAATGATATCTTATCTGCTCAACATTTTTGCTGCTCGCTACATAGCTAAAGTGGTAAAACTGTCTACTCAGGGAAGAAGGGTAGACTGAAAATTAGTATTTTTTCAACTCTTACTACTAAAGGCAACTCAAACTCTCTACACAGAAGGTGTATGCAACACGCTATACTTGATATGAAAAAAGTGAACATAGTTGTAAACAGAGTGCATACCAAATAAGATAGAGCCAAATCTTGATTAAATTCCACAAATACAGAAAAAGTATTTTAAAGTACTGAAATAAATACTGGAAATTGCAAAACTTAGTGCTCTCATGTAGTGTGAAGAGTGCAGTGAATTTGACTTGTAAGTGGGAACTGTGAATACAAAAGTGAAATGACCTCTTTCAAGGCACTCTTCATTGTTTAACAAACTAAAATGCAAGTAGCACTAAGAGAAGTTCAAGCTTCCTGCACGAGTACATCTAATCTATTGAGAGAAACAGGTCAGTTCTGTGTTGAAAACACACTTATATGCATCTAATGCTTTAGTTTGCTAAAGAATAGTAAAAAAGATAGGTGAGAGTGGCATCCATATATTCTATTCAACTTAACATCTAGCTTGCAATAAACATTACAAATGCCTTCGTTGCAGAGAAGATTGGTGGCATAAGTTCTGTCATTTCTATCTAAGGAAAGAAGTGAATCTAATACTCCAAAGATATTTGGAATGAAAGAGTTGCACTAAGTGAGAGATCGATTAGTGCGAGAGGATTCTTTTTTCTCAAATGTTGTCTTAGAAAAGAATATTTAGTTAGTACAAAAGTAGAGTCTCTGTTCGGATTGATTGCTTTTCTTTCATGATAGTCAAAACTAGTTTCATGCAAACAAAAGGTGTTTCTGATTTATGTGGGACAATATATTTGCTTGGTGCACATAACAATGAACCAATGAGATGTTCTGAGGGATACCTGAAAGCCATCATAGGTCCAGCTACCAAACTTCATTTCACAGCGTTGGTCATCAAAGGGGAACCATGTAATGTCTATCTTGCACGTGCTCTTGAAGATGCCCGGTGGAACGTACAAGCAGCTACCGTTATTTCTGACCACAACGTTTGTCGGATACGTCCCGTCGAAACCTTCATCGGCACTTGTTGGGAGGGGCAAAAAATATCTCGTTACTGCATGGATTAAGAGATTTCGTGCACATATTTCTACGTGAAGGAGTAAGCCGCTAAAAAATGTTTTCATTGTGTACAAGAATATATACTGATGTCAAAACAAAAAATGTAACCATATGTACAATAACTTAGAGATATAAGCTGTTTAAATTCTAATATTTTTTTTAAATTTATATAGCAGGGATTTGGCGAGTGTTTTAAAAATCCATTATAATCCGGACTATAAAAGAAATTTTGAAATAAAGAGTTAGAATGAAAGAAAGAAACAAATAGGTTAAGTATTTTATCAAGAGAATGTTAAAAGTGTTTTCTGTGGGACTATCACTGGTGTTATCGGCCTAGGAGGAGATACACTGGCGCTAGTCCATTGTCTCTCCCACTAAGCTGAAGGAAATAGTACACAGTGGCCCAACAACAACGGCATCTGGCAGTCGTACTTGGCACCGGGCAGAATCTAAAAGTAATCATTTCAGAGCTTGGTTTAGATTCCCCTTTTGATAGATTTGGTTTTAGAAAATTTATATTATTGGCTCATTAGTTTATAGATGTATTTGAGTGCTAAGAGGGACATGTGTCATTCTCTCTTTTTTGTTTCAGGTTTATTCATTCGTTTTTGGTTTTTCTTAAGTTTATTTATTTTACAACATGAAAAAACAAACAGTGCAATAAATATAATTATGATGGATTTGGTTGAACCAAGTGATGTATCGCAGATTTCCTTTGTTTCAGGAAAGATGCCTGTAGATTGTTTAAGTAGGAGAGTTTATGAGATTTAATGGATAGGAATTCAGGTAAGTAAGTCAATAAAACGACAGTTTATAAGCTTTGTTAATGTAAACCGAATTGTAATCACAGCAATCTCTCCTGAAGCTCTGAGCAATTAGACATCACCAAACACCGAATCCATCATTGCAGTACTTCACGTTGTTAACAAAAAATAAATAAATGGTTTGATTTTCTGGTAGTTTACCTTTGTTAGCATTGCAACGTTTGTATAAAATAATTAAATTATTAATTAAATATAGATATTGTGTGTGAAAGAACCCGGTGGGTTAGGGAGCTGGTTAGAGTAGGTGGTTTTTAAACAGTGATCCCCATCATCGTCATGAGGAGGAGGAAGAGGTTCTCGTCGAGGCTCCACCCGACACAACGTAGACTCGAGGAGCGCTTTTCCATCCCTGCGAAATATTTACACACCTGACTTTAACAAAATATACTGACATACTATGTTAGTTTATTAATATTACAAAGGTTAGAAAACAGTAAGAGTTTGTTAAGGTTTATTATCGCCTATGGAAATACCTTTATGAGTAGCTTACATAAGGATGCGTTTCCTGAAAGCACAGTCTAAACTTTTAATTAGTAATGTTTTGAGAACTTAAAAAAAATATGAAACATGGATTGTGATTTACGTTTCGATGATGATCATCCGGAAACTAATTTTATTTATACAATATTAAGCTTTTCTGTTCATTCATTAAGAGCTGGAAAAGGTAATTTGTTTTCCTGCCTGAGTGTTGAGCTAGAAGCACTGAACATTAAAGCTGGAGATGCATCTCATGTACAGCAACACGCGTGTTTCTGCAAGTGTTAATACGTTCAGTTTACACAAAAAACAAACACAAACAAATGAAGAAAAAACTATATTATTATTTTATAGTTATTTTGTTCTTTGTATAGTATTTAAGTTATGATTAGGATTACGTTAAAAGCAAGCGTGAAGGGCTCGACTTTTGAGGTTGGGGCTAGCATATAGATATTACATACCGCAGGTCCAGCTAGGCCTATGGCGCGGGGGATACTCCAGATGTCCATTGTTGCCGACCTGTGTTCTATATTCAACTCGGTACTTCTCAAGTAATTAAAAAAAGAAAAAGAAAGGTCTTCACTGATAGTGTGTTATTCTGGAAATTAACTTCATTCTCGTGTTAACACAAGCCTTCAGTGAACTAGAAATCTAAAGTGAACAAGTGGAATTCAAAATATGCATGAAGGTCCAGAAAAAAATAGTAATTCAGTCATGATCTCGCCAAATTTAAATCACGGAAGTTTTAGTAAATGCCAAACAGGGCACTTGCAAAGTTTATTTAATCTTAAATAAACCAGAGTATATATTCCTGGTCACTTCTTAAGCCATTTATGAAATTAATATTGTTCAGGCAAGAAATCATGACCGAGTACAATGAAAACTATTTTCTTATGTATAAAGCCATGTCTTACACAAAGAGAGAGAAAGATGTTACATAATAATTAAGAATGATAATACATTTCTTTCATCTTATAGTCCATTTTAAAACCAAACTGACATCGCAAAGCAATAAAAATGAACCAATTCCTTCACACGGGGAATATATTCTGATGTCTCTGATTGACTAAATTTAGATATGAATTTATTTATATTGGATGGATACTTGCTAGCAAAGCACTCTACTTCAGTCAACAAATGATGCACGATGAGTATTGCGGTGTTTTTAGTCACGATGTCATTCTGATTTTGAAATGAATTGTGCAGCTGATACAAAATATTAATTTAAGGTTCTCTGTGTACCTTATATATGGTTTCCATTAGCAAAATGTTGGCGTATATATCTCTAATTTGAAATATAATCTTTCTCTCGCTTTAGTTCAAACTCTTATCTCTAAACAAATGTCCCAATAGTTTGCATCACCTAATGTATCCATTAAAACTTTTTCTGTGATTTATTGGGCTCTCTCAAAAACATTACTTTTTAAACTCAAATAATCTCCATACCTTTTGAAATTATTATTGTAAATTAGTGCTTTTATTTATGGACGCTCTTTAACTACTGTAGTTTTCAGTGTCTCATTATATGTTTGATCTGAATGACCACTTAAGTCTACAATTTACAATCGACTTTTCTTCTCTTCTAAAGGAAGCCATCTAAGGATTTTCACCCCCGAAAAAATCCATCACCCTCCGCCGGGTTTGAACCCGCGGCCTCGCAAGCCAAATGCAAGTATGTTATCCTTAGACCAAAGAGAACACTTTGTGTAGTCCCTTCTAATAGGACTATATATTTAGGGATGCCACGTAATCGTTAATGTGTGAATGTTACAGTATACAATGAAATAGAACTGTAGTTGGTGAATATGAAGATTGCCCTTTCACACGAAGTTAATCTCCTTGGAAATACATATAGTCTGCGACAGGTATGGGCAGGAGAGAAGAGGTAGCGACTGAACTTGCTTTATCCACCTCACATTCTCTTGCCGAGTGACGAAGGTTGTTTGGATACATGTGTAGTGGTGGTTTCTTTCCATCTGCGCGGTATTAATACTTTCTACGCTGTTATTAACTGTTTTGTTTATATTAAACACATTTTGCATACAGTAATTATGGCTGTGGTTATGCAAATTATGTAATCTTGAAGTTCATAACCTTCCGTTATCTTATGCACGTAATATCCTTACGCTGATTAACATAAAAAATTGTTTCTCTTTCACAATAAATAAGCAGTAAAGTTCCATTGTATACTCGCCACTGAATGAGGCGTGCCGGAACCTCAACAGTTTAGGGAGGGATGGCCGGTGGAGTGAGGCAAGAACGTGTTTCACTGGAGTGACTCAGTTGAGCCGATTTTGTTCATGCCTGGCTGCGACCATGGCAAAATACAATCTTCGCATCGTTAGGTCCCTGAGGAGCCAATTTAGGAGCTGCTTGAGTAAACATTGCGGACCCTGATTTCTAATAAACATTGCTGTATTATAACCTTTTCTACTTCATAATCGAAAAGACATGAATTGCGATGCTATTTTAATAACCATTTCATTGAAAGAGGGCTTAAATAATTATCTTCTGTTTATTATGACCAAGAAAATCTCAATATTTCCGCGTTCTGTTCAATTAATTCTTACGCCGACCAATTTCACTGTGATTTTTTCGTGGTTTCCTTCAATCGAAAAAATAAATACTGGACGGGATATTCTAAAAAATAGCTGGTAACACTGAAAATTGGTAGTAATAGCAAATGCTCTGCCAACCATCCACAGATAATGAAAGGAGACAGACTTGATAGAACCCTAGTGCCATCTGTCTGGCAGATGTAGAAGTATGGATACACTTGACAGCATTAAGGGCTGTTAATATATCTTGAAGCTGCCATCTGCCCAGCATGTGTAAAAGCAGAGATACAATTGATTAGCTGTAAGGTTTCTGCGGACAGGTGTAGAAGCCGTCAGTTACAGAAGCAAAGATATACTTGTCTTATCACTAAGATCTCTGTATACCCGTAACGAAGCAAGATGGTATGGTACTGGGATGTGCTGAAACGGGCTGTCCACCACATAGAAATCCACGAGATATCTAACAGATCCGTCGTGATATGACTATGTAGCTAAAGCGACGTAAATACACAAAATATTCCCACATTATTTATTGGGGTGTAGCAACGGCCTGGCTAATGCAGTATTGGCAATCATGGCAGGTTAAAATGGTGTGACTAAACATGGAAATGACAAAGCCCTTACAAGTGGTGAAAAACGATTTTTTAACTGTACTCAAACCTTTTGTTTGAGCTTTATGATTCTGTTATTGTTGAGGATGTCATTAAACTAACATTGGAAGCAACTGGCGTGTCTGTGACACCAAGTTGTTAAAAGGTTTATTATAGACCTGGAAGAAGATATCACTTCTAAATCCGAGCTGGAATTACCTACCACCCGTGGGCTCTGGTTAACACTTAAGGTTTTACTCACAAAATGTATTCCTTAATTTTTTCACCCATTGTTTAATTTGTACATTTAACACCCAATGCTGGTGCGGTGAAAAATAGTACATGGTTAAGATAACATCGGGAGGCAACAGTGACAACTTTTTCAGGTTAGTGGGTACACAGTAAAGGGAGACGTTTTGACCTTTACAGATCTATTGTGGACTTTGACCTTTACAGATCTATTGTGGCTAACACTACGCAGCAGGAAGAACTGAAGTGAGGCCACAAGATGCACGGAAGTCCGTAATAGGTGCTGAGTTCATCTCTGCGGCAGTAACATCGCTCAGCGCCGAGAATAGCTTTTACAATGCGCAGGCATTCGCGGCATCTATTTGGCACCGCCATATACCACGTGCCTGAAAGCACACTTGAAAGATGACAAGGGAATGGAGTGAAGGGGAATAATTCACAATTATTGCGAAAAGGGCATTGTGACATGAAAGTAAGCAACCCTTAAGTAGCAAAAGAAAAAACCATGAACAACCCAAGTCAGAGTGCGCAGTCTACAGGGATCGAACCAGCAACCTCCCAAATGAAATCGCACAACGCCACCTGCTTCTGCGGCCACTTCCTGAGCTTCCGAATATAAACAGCTGAGCAACTGCTGAGTGGTAAGAAAGGAGGCTGCACCATACATTCACGTAACGTCAACCGCGGAGGGATACTACGTGCACTGTTTATGTTAAGACCCATTCTCGGATTGGGAGGATTAGTACAGTGATGGTTAGCCTCTTGTTATACAGATCTACATTTATTTTTATAACTAACAATAATTCTAATGTGTAACTGCCTAAATATCAAAATAGAACAAAAATGGGCGAGCATCAGAGACAGCACCACCTAATATTGTTAATCAGCTACGCCAATAAAACTCAATATTATAGGTTTTAATGCATGAAATCGAGAAAAATCCAATGCATTAATCATCCGGGATCGTTGTGCTCAAAAGATTTCATTACGTACCAAGCGAAATGGTAAGCAATTCTGTTGCCCAAGGATTACACCTCTCCAACACAAGAGTCCCCCCCTCCCCCTCCCCACAAGCGACTGTCTACCAACTTGGGACGTGACACAAGGCACAACGAGTAATTAATATGAAGATAGATAGGCTTATTTTAATATAAACTAACTTGTTAGCATACTCCACATACAGTATTACAGGCCATATTATATTCACTTCGAAACAACGTTGTCCTATGCAAAACTCTGCCTTGTCCAACATAGTCCTTTGATGTCCTTTGATTAATAGTATAGTGTGTTTTAAAAACATGAAGAAGCAAGGAATATATTTAGTAGCGATAAAATTGCGCTCTTGATTGTGTCATAAATTCATAACTAAACACTGTATTACACGTTGGGAAGTTCCACTTCAGTTCTTTTCTGGTATCTCAATTCTTTGAGGTGCCCATTTTGTTACACGTTAGTGGAAAGTGTAGGGATTAGAATTAGAATTAGCCCGTGAACATCCCAGTTCGGACTAGGGCCTCCTGCGACGGTAGGGTGGTTTACGACAGCATTCCTGGGTTAGCCAACTCCTCAAAACTTCCACTATTGTCTATATTTCGCTATTCTGGACTACAAGTTTCCTAGATGACATCCACCACTTTTTTGTCTTCCTACATTCCTTTTCCTTATTCTGGGTTCCCGCACAGTCACTGCACGAGTCCACATTATAGGATCCATTCGGAGCACATGGCCTCTAAAGTGTAGGAACAGGGGTTCCTAATTAATATAGGTAACCCAGGAGAACTTACGAATTTATCTGACGAAGCCCGTAACCTTGAACGGCTTTTATTAAGAGTGTTCCGTTAAACAATGATGTGGATTATATAAATAACAATTACTTTCCCATTCTCTTGTTTAACATCACACTATTGTGTCAGCTATTAGCTTATGGCATTTATCATGCATGAAGGATAAAATAAGTTACAGAATGCTAAGCAGTTAAAGTACACAGAGCATAAATAGTAATACACATGGAATTTCTGATGGTCTGTAGGGGAACTTGCACCACGTGTCTTCCTGTATAGGTCTCCACCAGTTTGAAATGGGAGACATTACCTCCCTTCCCTTCCAATTGAGGGAGGTGACTATACCTATTAGCCAATGAGTTAACAACACCAACATAGGTATACTCTATTGGTTCGATACAGAACACAAGGTAAACGGTAAGGAATGAGATGTTCACAAGAAGGTAGTGCTGATTTCTTTCCGTACGTACCGACACACCCCTTGAATGTATCACACTTGATGTGGCAGATTGAGCTGCAAGTTTTTGGAGTGAAAATGCATCGAAAAACAAAAATACTTGTGTCTCGGCTTTCGCTGTCATAGGGTCTCTATTTTCCGGGAAAAAGTATAAGGTTTTCAGTTGTAACGACTGACTTATAATCGCTCCACTCTTAGGTCCCATCTTGACGTAAACACAAGCAGTCAACAAATAACCAGTGATACTTCGAAACCAAAGGACACCATAAAATATAGTACCTTAAATATTGGCAATTAGCTGTGAGTTTTCAAGATGTGTGATTACTCTGGTAAAGGCTGCTTGAATGCAACGCAATAGCAGCGCTATTCCTAAAACTCCCGAGTAAATATCGTTCTTTGCATCATAAACACGAGGCATGAGTCCCAGCTGATAGGAACACCAGGCTTTCGTGGATCTATGGCTGGATGGAGTATAGGTCAGTCTGTCGCTCAACTATCAGCTGCCCCGCACCGGGTGCTACAAATATCTGCGCGCAAGCTACATATTTTTCCCCAGTGATCTCTAAGGAAAACAAACTAAAAAGATAAAAATTGTACATTTTGTAATATCCCCCATTTAATATGTTTTAAAAACCGATACATGAAAGGAATTGTATATTATTATTGAACCAATCTAATTTGTAGTTTTTTTTTTTTCTTCTTCTTCTTGTCCAACTTGAAGCAATGGGAGAGAAAGCCAGGGTGAGACATGAGTGTTTTATTTTCTTTCACTGAAAAGTCGGCCTGTAACATCGATGTGACAATCGATCCCTGTCTCATTTATACCAGCTCTGGCTTAGAATAAATGTAAATTAGATCACTCACAAAGTCGAAGTTAGTGTAAAATATGGCAAAGACTTCAAATTCCACAGCCTTAAGTTGCCTTCATATTGTCACCGCGCCCGCCGCATCTGATTGCCTACACTGGGAAGGGGGGACCCAGCCAGTCGCCTGCCTGACCTAACGATCTGCCGCCGACAACAATAGGAGCGTACGAGACAATAGCTATTACATGGCAGTGTGGTTTCTGGACCGTTCCGCCACAGGCCGCCGACAACAATAGGAGCGTACGAGACAATAGCTATTACATGGCGGTGCGGTTTCTGGACCGTTCCGCCATAGGCACTCCCGAATATTCTACCTCCAGAACTTTCCCTCTGTTTAAGGACCTATATAAGTCGCTGCCAAGCACCGGGCAGGAAGAGAAAACAGACGTATGCGAAGCGTTGAGGTGTCGTGCCGATTATCAGTTGAATCTGACAGTTATTATTTTCTGATTCGGCAGTTCATCTGTTGCTCTGAGCTTGTACAAAAGTAATCTGAGTGTAACGTTAGCACTACGCTAACTGACTAAAAGGCAATAAAGTGTGAATAGCAGTAACTGGTGCTTTCTCCATTTGTTACAATATATTACCTCAATATTGCTTCTTACAGATGTGCAGAGCTTTACCAAACAATGTTTTTAGTTTTCATCTTGAGTCATGATCATCAGCAACACGGTTTAGGTCTGTTCCTCTCTTCCAGTGGCAAAGTGTGTCAATTGGTTTAGCCATCTCTTCGATGTTGTTCCTTCTAGTTTCTTGTTTACAAGTTTATAAGCGAGTACTTCTTGGAGGGGGATCCAAGGTGTATCATTCGTAAAATATGGTCTCTATTTGTTCCTTGTCTTTCTTTGTCAAAGTGTAGCATCTGTACAATCGAGATGGAATAGCTAATCTTGAACAGTAAGGAAATAAGGGCACAAAGATTCTACTACTAAAAGTATAATCTGCGTAATATATCTTCATCCTCCATTAAGCTGTCCTTCTTGATGTATGAAAAGCATTATAACCGTTAGTTCGTGAGGTCACGTACAAACCCGGCGGAGGACGATGTTCTGTTCTTTTGGGGGGCTTAAAACATGGTTTTAAGCTTAGCATGGCTTCATTCGGAAGGGTTGGTTCTGTTCCGTAGATGTTCGGCGCATAATAGAATCTGAAGCCTGATAAAGAGCCCTCTGAGTAAAATTAATCGGTCTATCACGGCCAGCACAGAAGGGACGCTGATAACCATAGTGGTTAAAGAGCGCCCATAGATAAAAACTCAATTCAATTTAACATCCATTAAGGTAATTCAGGATGACGTTCAACGGTTTTCCCTCTCATCCTAACTCTTGGGATAATGAGTGAGGATTCTTGTGAGAGGAGCAGTGGGAGTGAAGCATCAAAATTAAATCTAGAGGTAGACAAAACCCAGAACCACAATGAAGGTACTGCCCCCTCCCCCCCCCCCCCCCAAAAAAAAAATATATATCAAACCCATCATTTGAGCTTCTCAACTGGCTACGATTCTTCAACAAAGAGTAAGCTGGACGGACCAATCTTTGTGAAGATGTAATTTAAAAGGCGTTCAACTACTTGGTCATCAGTGACTTATATAATGAAACATGACAAAAGCCAGAGATAAACTTTAACATAAAATTAAAATACTATTAATTAGAAATATATGTAGATAAATAAACCAAACTAATCAGGCAAATGTCAGAATTAAAGCAAGTTTATAAAAGGTTCCTAAAGTTATAAAATCTTAATATATAAAATTCTCAACCCAATGGTGTTTACCATTGATACAAATTGACCGCTCCTTTATCGTCCACTAGAGCCTCTGTAAGACTGAATGGCAGCTGTAGATTCCCGAAGGTGCGCCAGGAAAACACACTCTAGCAGCACAAAGGTTTGTCATACAGCGGACAAAAAGGAACAGGGTCCCCCTTAAAGAGGTAATCATGAGTAAAATTACATTAACCAATACTCAACCGAGCCAAGATTATCTTCTGGTGATAAAATACACGAGAAGGTTGTCCTTTTTAATGGAATTTCTTTCACAGCTCTAAGCTTATTACCGTGGAGAGCTGACCACTTTTCGTACCCCCACCGCTCTCTGCATTTCAGACCTACCGGTGAAGACGTAACGGGCATATATGACCCAATGCGTGAGATAGATAATGGTGATGATTCATAGCTCTTACAGCCCGCAGAAGTGATTAAACTAGTTTTGCTAACCCAGAATATAAGTCTACATTACGATCTCCTGTGCCAGTTTGTAAGTGCAACGCACAGCTCGTTAAAAAGCTGGAAGTGACGTGGATATCCCATTGTACAACCTCAATGGGCTGTTTAAACGTATTTTAATAGTTCATTGCGATATAAGGGTGGTAAGTGATTTTTACTGGACCGAGGAGAAGTTTGAAAAGACGAGACTCAGCTGAGTCTTTTCAGTTTTCGAAAATTTAGTAAAAACAGTAAACACACGTTTATTGTATACATTGTTTAGGGGGATAATCAGTAATTTAATGATTAGTATATGAATGATGTATGAAATACTGACCTTGAAACATAACATTCATCGTTCCATGGTGTCTTGATGGTTGAACTTAATTAGCATACATGAACTGTAGCATCTTTCGTATCTATGTTTAGATTTTTCAGGTATGAGAGAAGTACAACCAATTTTCCAATTTTCTTCGGTTTCAGAATCAACACAGTCGGTCAAGTTAACTACCATAATTACTAAGGGTAATTATTTTTTATTTTAACACGGCCTACTCTGTTTATCTCGTGGAACATATATTAGGATTCAGTGGCTCTCCGCATAATACCTTTGATCGTCATTACAACGAAAGTAGGACTGATTCCAATGCTTTATTCCTTTAAATTATAACGGATGCAACATAAATAAGAGGACGAATATTGTAGGGGTAAAGATTAATATTTTGTATCCGTGTTAATCAAAATATTGATAAGTATAAAGCTGTGAAAATGCTAGTGTTCTAGGCCTTAAAAGTACGTAATATACGAAGGTAGCTTAAGTTTGTAAATGTGAATACCGGATAATTCATTTACCTGCAATGTCAACATAACCCGGAAGGTATGTACTATCTCCCAAAGAATGTACTTTATGCATGTATAGCAGACAAAAGGAACAGAACTAATACTAACCGTAGCGGCTCTCTGCAATCTCATTGTTGTTAAACATTTTTAAAATAAAATTTCCTCTGGGTTTCTGACTGAATTTTCGATGACCACTTGAAATTCAAAATTATCCGGGTGGCTACTCTGCACATCTGTATGATAAAGAGAGCCAATTAATGACTTTAATCGATACAATGCCAGTTTTCCAATATTTAGGAGTTTGCCGATAATCGATTGCATCATTTACGTGATTTATTCCCCCTTTTCCATCGGAATTCAACAGAAATCGTATAATGCCCCACCCCTTTCTGTTAAACCTTCAGCTCCGGCAATATGATTAATACAGTACATAAAAATGTTGCACATTTTATTTTAGGAAACCAAATCAGGCTTAAAAATTGAATGTTATAACTGGGATATAAACCTCGTTGGTTGCTCTAAGCAAATAAGCTTCTATGGAGAATCGCCAGCACGAAGTTATAGTCTCCAATTACTGTTTTTACCGGTGAATTTTCAGATCACATGCCCCAATGATGACGTACAAATTTAACCAACTATTAACCTCGATCATGTTCAGTCGGGTTGAACTATAAACCTCGTTATTCTTACAATGCCAGTGATGTGGCGTTTTGTAAAGTTGTTAGTTACTTCCAAAATAAATAACATTGTGACAAGGTACATTCACTTATTCATCAGTTTAATATCAACTTAGACGAAAATGAATATATTGTATCAAAATGGTCTAAAACTATACAGCACCTAGACATAAGTGATAATAGGTTGTAATAGAAACATACCACAATTTAGTTTATGCCATTCTTTAATATGAGTATTTGAATCTATTACTTTTTTGAAGTAATTAAAATAATATTATTAATATTACTATTTTAATAACGTGTCTTTGAATACCTTGGTGATGCAGACTCTTAGGAACTATCATACAACATGTTGTAATAATTAAATATTTCTGAAAACACAGTTTTAAATTAACATTTAACAGCATTGCATTGAGAAAATTCGTTACATGAAATTATTTCAAACATCTTAATACTTGCTTCAAAAATTATGCTCATATACTATTTAGAATATTTTGTAATATATTTATCATGGAACCATTTGTCACTATATAATTTTGTTGAATAGGCTAAATTTGCAAACCACAATATACACCTTATATATCACCGACTGTCAAACTGAGATAGTGGAGGGATTCCTTGTGTGTGTGTGTGTGTGTGTGTGTGTGTGTGTGTGTGTGTGTGTGTGTGTGTGTGTGTGTGTGTGTGTGCGCGCACGCGCGCGGATGTGTAGGTATACATGAAAGTAGTACCATGACTACTTTCATAAATACAGAAATTGTTATCAATATGTCCCACAAATCAAAAAAAGTACAAAAACGAATCCTTGTTCTGTTTTCATGAATGAGATTCATGCTTTTTAGTTGAATCAATAATAATAAACAATCCATAGCGTTAACTTTCATTGCTTTATCTTCCCTTTGTATTCCGTATCTAATTGATAACAATTTTAACCCCACATTAACGTTTACCATCCTACTACAAACGACTCCTACTACCTCGTATTATTCTACTTTATGTTAACTGAATAAACATTTGTAAAATGGCTTTATTGTAGTTACAATGAGAAAAGAGGGATAAACCAGGCTTAAGCTACGGACAAATATTTTAAGAATGTGTGTGACTGCTTTGAAACTTCATTCTCTTTGCAAGATTAGTATCAGTATTGAAACATACAAACAATGAGGAATATTTTGTAAATTTTTAACCCCATAGTTAACGTTCTGACATAAATTGTCTGCTTCAATGAGATCTACATTTTTTCTTTAGTAAGAGTTTGTCGATTTCTTACGGTTTACTAGTTGTTCAGTAGTTTTCCAGAACAAAGAAACTTCAAAGATGTATAGTTCATTTGTCATGAAAAATGTATTAAATATGTGCAATTTAATCACATTCATTAGAGCCCTTTTTGAGAGAATAAAAGTTTTGACTGTTGATTCCTTTTTCTATACGGCCCAAATGACCTGGTTGTCGACGAGCCCATAAACTACATACACTAACTCACTAACCCACTCGCTCACTCACCCACTGAGTCGCTCATCCCGTTTTGTGTACCCCTTTGTATTTACAAGTAAATGTGTTATGAGGATAGTTCTATAAAGAATTATTTTGATTAACATAAAGTAAAGAGAAAAATAAGCTCTCATATGTCTAGTTTATAGTTGCCGTATACCAATAAACGATAGTGGATGGGAAATTCACGTGAATGTGACATAGCAGTGGCCACGGATGTCTCGGTTTGCAGGGATGAAGTGAACTAAATGCCACTAACTTTATGTTTGTTTTGGTTTTTCCAGCGTACAAAGTGTCGTATGTGAATTAATTAATAAAGCACGTGATGCTTTTCGCTTTGAGGTTTCACAAAACAATAGCGTGATTGCATTCCGGCGCACAGCAGGGGATATTGTGACTTCTCCATGTCCTTTGTTTATTTTTTATTTATTTATTTATTTATTTATTCTTATGAACATAACAGGCTTGGAAGCCCAATTACAATGTTCATCATACATAGATGTTTACATAAAATACAATACAATAAAATACAAGAAAAACATAAATGAACATAAACTAATATAAGGAATAGAAACAATTATAAAAAAAGATGAAGAAAGAAAGAAAAAAAAAAGGTGAAGTTGGTATGGTAAGTAATTTTTTTACTATTCCTAATTACAGCAACGATACTACTATTACCAATTTAGTTGTAGCATTTTTAAATTGAGTTTCAGACATGTTGAAAATATCTACATCGAAATGATGAAGCTTGTTATATAACTCCATAATTCTGTGTAATGGTGAATTTTTATGGATTTCCGTATTTACTCTGGAGGTGAAGAAAAGCCTCCTGAATCTGCTTATTTTATTGGGCACATAAAATGATACATTTGTTGTAATATTAATATCATCAATAATCGAATAATATTAACCCTGCAATGTCTCTTCTAAATTTCAAAGTTTTAAGTTTAAATATTTCCAAAAGGGTTTCATAGTTTGTATAAGTAGGATAATATCCAGATCTTTTAAATAGTATGTATTTTAGAAATTTTGATTGTACTTTTTCTATTGCGGTGACATGCATTATCATCTTAGGATTCCAAATAATAGATGCATATTCGAGTTTTTGTCTTACAAATGAATTATAAAGTTGAATTAAAGTTTTTTCTTTAAATGAATAGGAATTTCGAATAATAAAGCCAAGGCATTTTAGCGATTTGGATACAATTAAGTCAATGTGTCTATTGAATCTAAGATCTATTGTAAAATGTACCCCTAGATCCTTTTTTTCAATCACTTCAACGAGTGGTGTCATATTGATATTATAAACATATTTATATGGGTTTTTGTTTCTATTGAAGGACATTTTTACACATTTACTAATATTAAATGGGAGTTTGTTTGTTTCGCTCCATGCATATAAAGAATCAAGGTCCTGTTGAAGTTCCATACAGTCTTTAACATTATTGATACTTTTATATAGTTTAACATCATCAGCAAACATTAGGATTTTTGAATGTTTTACAACGCTAGGTAAATCATTTATATAACATAAAAATAACAGAGGTCCTAAATTAGAACCTTGAGGAATCCCTGAATTAACATTAAATTGGTATGACATGCAATGCTTATAATAAACTACCTGCGATCTATCTTTTAAATATGACTGAAATATTTTCATTAATGGAAAAGCAAAACTTAATTTAGCTAACTTAGCAAGTAAACAGTCATGATTAACTTTATCAAAAGCCTTTTGAAAATCAGTATATACTACATCTACTTGTTTGAAATGGTCTAGTTCTAATGATACATATTCAGTGAAGTTAAAAAGATTTGTAACAATTGATCTTTTTGGCATGAAACCATGTTGTAGCGGTGAGATTACTAACTTTATATGGTTAAATATATGTGTATAAATAATGCTTTCTATAATTTTTGCTGGTGTAGACAAAACAGCAATAGGCCTATAGTTGCTTATCAGCTTAGAATTTTCAGATTTAGGTATCGGAATTACTTTAGTTAGTTTCCATACATTGGGAAAAATTCCTTGTTGTAGGATTTGGTTATAAATTGATGTTAGAGGGTATAATAACAATTCTCCACAGCCTTTAAATACATAAGTTGGTATTCCATCAGGCCCTGCAGATCTTTTACTCTTAAGTTGCAATTTTGACTTCATTTTCACTTATTGCGCTTATATTAAGAGAGTCTAAAATGTTGACACTATTATCAGCTTTATAAGTGTATTTTGAAGTACTACTTGAGTAAACTGATTTAAAGTAATCGGCATATCCATTGGCAATTTCAGTAGGAGTTTCAGTTTAGGATGGGCGTCTTCTCTAAATTGATAGCATCAGATACATTTCCGTTATTAGTTCTCGTGAACATAAATTCCACTAGATTGAAATAACAGTTATGTATATCTCCGAAAATATTTTCATTTTTTTTTTGGGGGGGGGGGGAAAGGCATTTATGTGCCACTCTTAACATTTGAGGTCATATTTGCCACTTTTCCGTCCTTTTTCAAATAATGTATTATCAGTAATGATCTCAGTCGTTTACTTTGGGTTTTCTTTACAAACGTTAAGGGAGGACACAACTGAAAATATGATTTTATAAACTTTCCAGTCAATTTAGCTGACAGTATATTATCATATTTGTTGTAATTTTATTATATTTATCTGATTGAAACTGACAAATATGTCGTATAACTTTATTTTACTTCTCTTAGTTAAAATCAAAATAATTTTTATATTCCTTCATTTTATATTTTTATTTTTGTTTAAATTTTATACAGCTTTAAAATTAGTAACTCAAAAACCGTTCAAAATAAAAAAGAGTACATGACAGATCCAGCCCTGTGCTTTGGGAATCTGCACCACAAATTTCATAAGAATTGCATGAAAACTGGATCGTGTTAAACATTTTCAAAAAGTGAATATGGTGAAAAAATAATAAAAAAAAAATTTAAATATCACACTTAAAAACGTTTTTCTTCTGCATTTTTAATGTACATTATATAAATATGGGTATTTTTAATATAAAAAGTCAAAATACATTTGGAATTTATAGGTGCTAACGATATTTAATGTCACGCAATACAAGTGCCAATTTTTGTAAGATTTCTACTAAAATTAAGTTGTGTATTCCCTAAGTTCACACACATATTCACGATTCCATATTATATAGATCATGGGGAATAATCCTGGTTAACGAAAAACTTCCATCTTCCAGCCCGGAAATCGAACTCTCGACCATTTGATTTGAAAGGCAGGATTCTAACCACCCGGCCACAAAAGTATTTAGTTTTTAATAGCTCATATTTTACCTATTGTAGTGCTATTAATGCTCGATTAGTTTTGAAAATAGCGATTTTCATGAGCTAAGAAAGTTGCAAAGGCGCTCCAACACAGAATTGAAAGAAAAATCAATTAAAAATAGGAGATATGATACCTATACACTCGGAAGCAATCAATATAAATTGTAAAATAAAGGTCATAGGAAGTTCTTTATAAATATTGTTAGTTTCGGTGCTATGCTCTTAGTAATCCGTCCAAAAATTTGTACCCAGAATTCACTGGAAGTGTGTTTTGTAGTTTCGTGAGTAAAAAGGAAGTTTTACGAAAAGGTTCGGCCACGTGAGTCTATGTGTCCATCAATGTGTTTAAGGAATAATCCAAAAACGAAAAGTCGGTTAAATATGACACTTGGTGCTCAAGATTAGCATCTTCCAAGAATGCATGTGACACGAACATTTTCAAGAAAATTCCCCCACCCAAATTAATTTTACATCGAATAGTTTTTTTTTTTTTTTTTTTTTTTTTTTTTTTTTTTTTTTTTTTTTTTTTTTAAATTTTGATTTGCTCAAAATTGGCTGTAACGATTTTGATTATGATGTGAGGACAGTCTATAAGAACATATAGAATACTATGTACTATCAAGTAAGGACTATCCTTAATCCAGAACCAGTAATAAAAATACAGATAAATGATTTAAGATGTTTTGGGCACATAAATAAGCTGAATGAGAACAGAAAGCCAAAGCAGATATGAGGACAGAGGGGAGGGAAGAAGAGGGAAGGGTAATAGAGCGATCATGTAGAGAAAATAGTGAATAAGAAAGGAAAGACTATGAGAGCACTAAACAACTAACTAGGGATAGGATAAAGTGTAGGAAATTATCATGACCAGGTGAGGAAACCTGACGCTCGAAAGGGCATAACAAAGAAGCAAAGAAAAAGAAACATACCGCTTATGTGGGAATGTGAATGCTAACCTAAAGTAGGAAATAAAATCCGCTAGTTTGGCGATCATTGGAGTTAGCTATACTGATATTCCGGCTACGGTTTGCGACTTAGGGACTTCAAGCCCTGGGCTACACTTTGGTTTGTATGGCGATGTTTGATAGTCTTGTTTTGACAGACAGTTGCACGAGTTATATGCAAGTGAACTTCAGGAAGAATGACAATACAATAAAATTTGCTTTAAATTATTTTTAAAAGCTCACTTTGGGAGCAAAACAAATATTTAACAAGTGATTCCATGAATTTAATTTTTATACATATTTGAGACAATTTGAAGATTAGCTTAAACATGTTATTACATACATTAGTAATTGATAAGAGGTTTTAAATTGGGATTTAATGATAAATACATACCTGTTGTACATGAGCACATCTGGTTTCCATATCCTATGCGGAGGTATCCTCAGATCCTTCACTCCACCATATTCCGAGGAGTTCCACCGAAGATTAACGTCATTCCATTCCTGAAGAGCAAGCACCAATCACTCCAATAAAACATATAAGAGCACTCCATATCCTAAAGCTGAGTGGTTATCGATTAACTTACTTCCTTCAACTTCAAACAACTTACGTGAAACTTACAAAACTTACTCTTTTTGTTGCTTCATCTTCTAGACTGTAAATTCTTGTAGCCTATAAATAGAGCGCACTATATGCAATGAATTAAATTGTTAGAGGTAATATATAGCCTTTTTGACAGCAAAATTATATATTCTATTTCATTTCTCTTTCTGTCTCTATGAATTTTGATATTATATTGAGCATATTAAGCATAAAATGTACACTCTACTTCAGGAATACAAATTAATATTCTAAAAGAAAATAAATGGATCTAATTAAAAGAAATGTTATATATAGAATTATAATAAAATTATAAAAATGTGTTTATTCAATTAAGAAATAGTAGACAAAGCTTAAAATTGAGGTGCAGAAGCAAAATTGGTGACATTTTGTTGAAAATTTGTACATACTCCAAGTGCACTGCCTTATGATTGTAATACAGCGAGATAACAAATGTCCAAATTGTATTATAACTATAAAACGAAAATCTTAATAAATTGCTGCTGAACTCAAAAGTTTTCAATAGCAAAATTATTTCCTAGCTCGTAATAAGCTCTAAATGTTTTAATAGGAGTTACATCCTATGTTTGTTTACTGTTATACCGAAGTTACCTAGTGACGGGTGACATAATTTTATAAAGAAATTATAGGCAGATAGGCAAATAAGTGCAATAAATGGTTTCCGTATATTAAACCTGTATTGTATGGTGTTGTCTTAAATAAACATATGCCTGTGTTAAATCAATATTTTGGAATATTTTAATAGTGCTTTTGGGTATTTTCGTTTATCCTAGGATTTAACAATAAAATACAAACATCTTTTAGACATTTTATATTCATAAACTATCAATTCATTCCAATAATATTGTGATGTTTGCTTTTTTTTTTTTGTTGTTTTTATTTTATTTTTTGGCAGACAAAATGCATGTAATTGTAGTCAAATGTAAAGTAATCGTCATCCACGCGTGGCATCACGCTGTTTATTTCATGAGGACTCTACCCATTGTTTATCACAGGCACATTTGGCTTCAGTCACTGATATTCAAATTGGTAACATTTGGCTTTGAATGGATGGCCAGTGCATTTTATCTCTCCTTAACAGTCGTGGCTATTCGAATCTCTTTCATTAGTGTGTGTGTGTGACATGTTATAAAAAGCTGTTAAGGAGTACGACAAACAGCGACATACGCAGCAAAATAAATGTATAGAGGGTTAATTTCAATACATAAGGTAAGAGGCCTGACTTGAGGGCATTATTTAAGCAATGTCAGATTTTGTCAGAGGACGCGGTCATTGGTTATGCAGTTTAGGACGTAGGAATTAGGCTAGTACAGCAAAGAAACTCAGTACCTCAAGGTGTACCTGGAAATCAGATGTCTGGTGCAGTTACTAAGCAGCTAACGAAATTATATTCTTAGGATTGAGCCAAGTCAGAGTAAAACTTGTATTTTATATTTAAAGAAGAAGGGTCTTAGGATTGATACACGTAAGTAGGGACGTTAGTGGGGAGTGATTAGTAGGTGGGTCTTACTAAATATGCCTGTATTTCTAAAATTTGTGTTGCTTCCTTTGTATTTTTACAGGCCGACAGAAGTGTTTATTGTGACCAATTATGGGCAGACGCAGCGCTTAAAGGAGCGCTTAAAGTCAAGTAGATTTATTGGCCACCATCAAGGAACCTTCAGTTGAGCATTTCTTGCTAATCAGGTGGTTTGTATTTTAAACCTAAATTGTTTATACGAAACACGTTGGCAAACATAATTCAATTGTACAATCTTGGACCGCCTACATAGCGCAGTGGTAGCGTGGCTGTCTCTGGCATGAAGGATCCAGGTACCGGTGTGGGGATTTTCCCCCCGCTGGGAGGTCTAGTACAGAGTGCACTCAGCCTCATTAGGTCACTGAGGGGTCCATTGAGGAGCCACTGGATAATGAAGTTGCGACTCCAGCATAACCAGTTAAGAGGACTCGGGGCGCTGATCACGTCCCACCTTCCAGTTCTACATCCCACTCATGATGCCCGTAGTGGGCAGAGCTGGGCGACATAGCGGCCGCGCGGTAAGCCTTGGCCCACTATGGTTTGTTGCGCTAGGGGTTGGTTAGTTTCAATTTTGAGTGAGAAGATTCGGGAGCAGTTCAGTTCTTCAATCAAAAAGTGAGAAACTTGCTTCAAAGAGCTCATTAGCCTCCATTAAATTTATCAGCTAACTTACGAACTGGTGTTGTTTATCCTCACACCGATCCATGCATACTCTCAGATAAACATTTCTAGTTCATCACTGAGAAGCTGTAGCAGATATACCAGGGAAAGAGATTGGATTCGGCGTCAAAAGTGAGGTACACATCGCTTGGAAAACAGATGTTAAGAATTGTATATTTCACAATACGAACACGTATGTCCAGGTGCACAAAACTGGGCATGAAATAAATATTTCCTTAGTTAATCATAACGGCAGAGTAAATAATATTACAACCAAAATTTGGCATGGGCATTCATTTCATAGAATGCATCCCATATCTGGTTGTACAATCTTTCTATGTATTTTTATGGGTATCAAACAGAAATCCCCATAGTTCACTTCATTTGCTCTTTCAACAGCTGACGAATGTTATTGCTGGTATTGAGAACTAAATTACTGCTAGTATTTGCTCGTGCTGTTGCAACTGTTTGTGACTTGCTCGATACAACAGCTGCCTCTTTTATATAGGTGTTAGTCCTCCTTCTACCTCCGGAATACGGCATAATTGGCCAAAGATGAGCCCTGACAGGCTCTATGAGGGTAAAGAGAAAACACTGAATACGTAGCTCGTACCTAAAAATGTATCTGTATGTTGTAAATTACTTTCATTACATTCATGGTTGTCCTTGTGTACATTGAAAGAGTTTTCTGATTAATTTCAGAAGTACTTTTGCTGGGAACTTTTGTACTTGTTTCATCGTTGTGTATTTAACTTTTTGTTTTTTATTTTCTTGAATATTTTGTTTGTTTACTCTCCTAGAGGAAGAGATAGAGTATGTATGGAAGGGATTCCACACTGAGCCTATGCTGGCTACGTGAGGGTACTGGGACGAGCAGCGTACCGACATGAGGGTCCCTAACGTGTGCTGAAGAGTGTTCTTCTTGACACCAGGGTCCGCCAAGTAGTCTGCAGCTACATAGGATTCGATAGCGCCCGTCACAGCAAGCCTGGCAACTACAAGGCTGTCCATTCGTCTAGAACAGCAGCTACAGTGCGCAAATCCCCCACAGGGCAGCGTTAACTGAACAATCACCAACAATTCCGATCGGGAAAGACTATGTTGAAAGAAAGGTGAAATAAAACGGAGGTGCGATAAGTTATATTTTCTAGAATTCACCTATTGACCAGGGGAACCCCGAAAAAAACCATAGGTCAGTAAGATCGGTCGCGGTAATCGAACCAATAACCTCCCGAATGCGAGCCTCACACGTTACGGCGGAGCTATCTCACTCGGTTTTATTCTTCTAAAACAGAAATCATTATGTGCTTAAGATTCTTAACTCAAATACGAAATTTCATTAAGTGAAAGCGGACCTTGAAATAACAAAAATGTCAGTTTAAACAGGAAAGCCTGATAACTGGCTTACAGTTTGAATATATGAAATACAAAAATTAGATGCAGGTATTTTAATTCTTCGAGAAAGAAGAATAAAGACTGTGCTTGCCATTTTTGTGGCAACATTTAAAGAAATGACTAAACAATAAGATTCATGTAATTTAACCAAAGCTACTGAAGTGTTCAAAACTCCGTGAAAATCAGGACCATTGTAATTGTAAGTTTAGAGCTGGTTAAGAGCTTATTTTTATGTAAACTAAGACTTCAGTGAAATTAAATCAAAACATTTCAAATTGATTTCTTAAGACATGTGTAAAGCGATTATTTAGCATAATGAAACTATGTCATAAACAATGGTCCATCTCTTGAGTACTTGTTACTAGCGACAGGCAAAACAACTTTTATATCGTGCTTGCTATCACTCTGAGAATATATATTTGTACATTTTTAGGGTGAAAAATCCGATGCACGTGACAAAAGCTTATATTTCATAACGTTTTGGTAAAATATTCCCATTTTCTGAACAATTTTCATATTTCTAAATATTTTGTTAAAGTTTCGATATTCCGTTTTCAAATAATTTCTGCTAGCAATGAACCAGGCTTTCCAGATATTCTATACGCAATATTCTGCAAAGAAACTTTGCAATAGCCAAGCTATTATTTTCAGGAAACGCGTCTGGAAAATCCCACATCATAATGGCGAAATTAAAACACCCTTTAGTCTTAGATGAGTTTTATTTTGACACTCCAAAGCTTTTAGTGCCACATACTAAAATATCACTAAGCAGGGACAAAGGAATCAGTACTTAATTTTTCTTTTTCTCTGATTCAAATCTATAAACGCCATCAATGATATTTTATTTCACTTGATATTTTGTTATTAAATATGTAAAAGGCCTAAGAAGTCAATTATTTAAACTCCTGAATTGAAATTTGTCCATAACATTTAAGTATAACATGTTTTGGCTTGCCAATATATGTATATTTCACAATATTTTGGGTCTCTTCCTTCATAGTTGCATATTTTGGTAAATTATTTCCTAACTGGGAAAATTTAGGATTTTTGTAATGATTGAAATTTATAAATGCCAGGGATTTTTTGTATTTCATTTGATGTTATTATTAAATATGTAAAATGCCTGCAAAGCTTATGGTTTAAACTAATGAATTGAATTGCTTCAAAACTTAAAGTATAATATTTTGTCTTTACAATGTGTGTTTCACAATATTTTGGGTCTTTTCTTCACATTTTCGTATTTTGGTAAACTATTTCCTAAATTGGCAATTTTATTTGATATTTTGTAAAACCAATGTTTTAAATTAGAGGACTGAACCTGATCTAAACCCTTAATATGTAGCTTTTTTAGCTTTGAAGGACATATTTGGTAACATTTCTGTCCAGTTTATTCATATTTAGTTAATATTTTGGTAAGGCAATCCTATTTTGGTGAATTATTTATCTTTATTATCTTTGTTTCCTCTCGTTTCTTCTATGTATTTACTGTAAGTAAAGGAAGTATTGTATTTCAACCAAAAATTCGAAATCGATACATCAGCGGAAATACATGTTTTCAGTCCCCAGAAACCCAAAGAAAAGAACAAAGTGGACCATGTATGTATGTGTGCATCTGTATACAAAACTAAAACCACGATAGATATTAACCTATTTAGATTCATACAAAGATGTGACACAAAGACTTTCAAGAAAATTCAGTCACTCCAGCTACTTTCTTTAGAAGCTTTAAAATGTTTTAATTTTCTCAGAAAATACTATTTTGATTTTTAATATATGCATGAAAAAATGTATATGTCGAATTTTGATGGGAATGACCTGGGAATTCCTGTTCGTTCTCCAGGGCTTTTGAGTAATTTATAAATCGCAAGAGATGGACAACCATTTCGGTGATATTCTTTGTTATTCGTTTGACTTTTGAAATGCTTAGACTTTTCTCACTTTGTACGTGGCTATTTTATCTCGTGATGCTGTAAATAGCATGGAATCTTAAAGCTTACTATTTCAACTATTTTGGTGATCAACTTTTTGTGATATTATACAGCGGATGTCACATCTGGAAGATATACTCGTAAATCCAGGGGTATTTAGGGAACGCTCTTAATTTACAAATGTTCCAAGGAACAAGGACTTCATATATTGAAGTAGTATTGAAGCTAGGAATATAAAACTCTGTACCAGCATAAAGCAATGCACTTATGACAGTTTTATAAAATTGCAAATATATAACAAAGCTATAGAAAAAGTTTAAATTATTATTTCATTTATACAATTCAGTACAGGTTGTATTTTATAACTACAATGTTATATGAGAGCAAGTCAGAAAGTGGTTTACTCTTTCCTTGGCATACAATAAATTTATATTTTTTCGTTTTATCAATAACGCATTTCCATTACCAATAAATGCTAGAAGCTTGTAGACGCGTTAAAATCTCATTTTATGTAATTTCTAAAAATTTAACTTTAGAAGAATTATTATAAAGCAATAGGTTAGTTTGATATTTCTTCTAAATTAATCTATTAATTTCTGCGGACTCTGTGAATCTATCCAGTTCTTACCTCACAATACTCCTATTTTTCGCAGATTCAAGGCTTTACCTTCAAGTATATTTAAGGATACTTGCCATGTAAAAAAGAGATATTTTGCTTTCTAAACCTGATATTTAAGCACTACTTTTACAATCTCCTCTTGTTTTAAAATTGAAAATTGAAATTTGGAGCATATCAACATTATTTTTTGGCACACTCAACTTGATTTCTGTGGAATTTTTTATGTAACTTAAAATCGTGATTTTGATACAGAGGGTAAACTGGATGGCAACTGCTAGAAATTTAGGACTACCCACCACCACACTGTCCCACATTTATTGGTAAAGAGTCTGTATGGGAATATTAATTTCCTTATAAACAATGGAATTAAAGAAAGCGAAAATATATCAACCAGCATAGGGCTAAGGCAAATATGTAGCTTATCAGCCACTCTTTTTGGCATATATATTCAAATTTCCAGAAAATTGAAAATTTGTTGAATCGAGGACTCAAATGATCAAATAACGTTTATTTACATGACATTCTATTTGCAGACGGTCAAGTAAAGACCCAAGAAAGTGGAACAGAACTATAGAAATCCATGTATCCTTTAAATAGCTTATAATTTTAAGATTTTAATTAAGAAAGCGAATTGCCTTTGGAGGAAAGGATCCAGTTAGTTTAACTTTTAATAGAAAACGAGATTTTATATACCTTTTTATTTATTTTTATTAGTAATAATAATATTAATATTGATATTAATAATGTTAATAAATAATAATAATAATAATAATAATAATAATAATAATAATAATAATAATAATAATAATAATAATAATAATAATAATAATAATAATAATAATAATAATAATAATAATAATAATAGTAATAATAATAATAACAATAATAATAACAATAACAATAATAATAATAATAATAATAATAATAATAATAATAATAATAATAATAATAATAATAATAATAATAATAATAATAATAATAATAATAATCATAATAATCATAATAATAATAATAATAATAATAATAATAATAATAATAATAATAATAATAATAATAATAATAATAATAATAATAATAATAATAATAATAAATATTACCCAACGTCTTGCTTTATTGATTTAAAATTAACTCACTCTCTGAAAAATTATAAAATATTTGAAACTCATAAAATGTATTTTATAATTATAAAATCAAAAACATAAAGTTAGAACTCAGTACAAAAATTGAGGTTTGCGCTAAGATCATATTATGCACCGTTTCTTTAAAAATTGTAGTAAGTCTTAGGGACAGAAAATAATGAAAACATGTTTTGTAATAGAGCATTTTAAATTAAAGAAATTCAGAGTTATTGGAGAGGGAAAATTGGATTAGGTGTTTGGTTCTCACTTATTTCAAACTGTGCTCCCTTATTTTGTATTTACGTGATTATATTCATTTTATTATAATGAAATCGTTTGTTGATAAACTCATTTTCTGACCTCCTCTCATCCGTGCAACAAAATGTAGAAGAATGAATTGCAATATAGTCTAAATAAACTCTTATAAATTTAACAAACTACATTTATATTTAATGTAAATTGAAAATGTAGTATTTTGAATTCTACAAATCAATATAATGAATATTTGAAAAAGTTTCAATTATAGAAATAAAATTCAAAATTGAAAACTAACTTTATGTAAGTAATTGTTGCTTTTCTGAGTTTTCAGTACAATAGTTCAAAAACTGTACAGTAAGTAGGTTGAGCCTTTGACTACAGATTTCATTTTATGATGCAAATATGCACACGAATACGAGACCTTAAATAGTACAATTTCAGATAAAAAAGCATATAGTTCACAGAAGACAAACACTAAGACCCAAAGGCACTTCTGTGTTGAAACATGTTAAAACTAGATGCATAAAACAATAAATGCGGTTTCTATTGTTTTTAGGCAAATATGATCTGCACAAAATGCATTAAATTTCTTTTAATAAAGTGACACTTTCTCTATTATTTTTTATCTATTTCCTGTTCCAGAAAACACTAAGAAGTTAAAGGTTGGATTGGTTGGTGCAGAATGATAGTCATAAGGCTATCAACTCACCCATGTCTTCAGATGAAGCAATTTTGGAAGATCTTGCATACTTCTGTTGTACATAAATCAGCAAATTAATAATTCATCATCATCAACATCACTGTTCAGGCATATTGGCTTATTCCAATATTGATCTTCCCATCGCTTCATTGGTTGTCCTGGAGACCTTTTTCATTATGGTCTATAGTATAGTTTTTGGATCTGGGGTTCTTCCATTCTTTTTGTAATGTTCCATTTATATGCTGCTTTTAACATCTGGGGTCATATTGGGGCTTTTGCCCTCTCGGAACAATTGTTCAGCAGCAATGATGCTTATTCGCTTAACGCTGGTTTTGAACTTTGGATGTCTGTTATCTTGGATTAACTTATTACATTAAATTCATACACACATTCATACTTACGGACTCTAAGGAGGATGGGGAATAATCCTACTTAAAAGAAAGTTCCCACCATCCCAGCCGGGAATGGAACCCTGAACCCCTTGCATAGCAGGCGTATGCTCTACTGACTGAGCTTTCTTTTGTTCTTTTATTCTTTCATTTAACTTGTATAAGTATATTTAGTTCGTCGTGGAGGTGTCGACTTTCCGAGCTCAGATGCTACGCAAACTTCTCCCAGAAGATCACGACCGTGCTACTGAAGATGCCCACCGCAGTTGTCGACGAAACGTCTGGGAACTAACTCAAGCAGACCACGGCATAACAGCCCGGAATTAACTTCCAGTTATATTGACCCCGGCCGTGAAAGCCTACGTTCTCTCATTTAATTGGGTCATTGAAGCGAAAGAGAAAGCAACCTGGGAAGTCTTGATCGATGTTCTTCACTATTTCTTGGGAAATCGAAGAGCTAATTGCTAATGAACTTCTGAGGATATACCAAGAGCTAGATTGTAATATGTTGTTGAAGATCCACTTTTTGGGCTCGCATCTCGACTTCTTCCCAAGCAATTGTGATGCTGTCAGTGACGAGCATGGAGAACGCTTCCACCAAGACATCAGAAATGGAAACAAGGTATCAGGGCAAGTGAAAGTCACATGTAGATTAAAAAAGAAAACCAAAATAACAGAAACACTCTAATGAATAATAAACATGTAAGAGACCAAAAGGAGAAGTTCCATACATGTACGTATGTGTGTACTTGTTTCTCTTTGAATCACGAGCTAACAATTTCTGGTACCATATTCTTGTTCTTCGACCTTAATTTGGTTAGACCTTACAATTTCTGTAAACGATAGAGACAATTTCATTCTTTGTACACCAGCATAATTGTAGTACTTAAATTACATAATGAACTTAATCTACTACATATTCGAGAGGATATTAGCTATTTAGTTAATAACTGGGATTAGATGATTTTAATTATAATTCACTATAATAGATAGTTGGTCTTGAATATAAACAAAATAAATGTGTGCTGGCTACCAGTTCAGATTCTGTTGGATTCCAGTAGTGTAGGTTATTAGTTTTGTTAATTTTGGAAACAGTTGTAGGTATATTTGTATTTATTTTAGTTGGTAGCGTATAAGATATACTAATAATAATAATAATAATAATAATAATAATAATAATAATAATAATAATAATAATAATAATAATAATAATAATAATAATAATAATAATAATAATAATAATAATAATAATAATAATAATAATAATAATAATAATAATAATAATAATAATAATAATAATAATAATAATAATAATAATAATAATAATAATAATAATAATAATAATAATAATAATAATAATAATAATAATAATAATAATAATAATAATAATAATAATAATAATAATAATAATAATAATAATAATAATAATAATAATAATAATAATAATAATAATAATAATAATAATAATAATAATAATAATAATAATAATAATAATAATAATAATAATAATAATAATAATAATAATAATAATAATAATAATAATAATAATAATAATAATAATAATAATAATAATAATAATAATAATAATAATAATAATAATAATAATAATAATAATAATAATAATAATAATAATAATAATAATAATAATAATAATAATCCCTGTTGCAGAGGGATTAAGTGTTGATTTGTAAGCCTCGACCTGCAAAACTTAACAATGTTGCTATTTTGTTCAAGGACAAACGCCATTGCATGCGCTTATTTTTTTTGGATCATTTGATTGGCGCGAGCCGAGATATTTCGACTTGCAGAAACTGGTTCTTCCAAAAATTCTGCGGTGATTCTGTACTGTGCACAGACTGAGGAGTAGTTCATTTGGGAGTTGTCACAAGTTAGTTGTGTGGCAATAAACAGTTCTGAGCATAGCATTAACGGTTGTGTGTTAATTAAAGAATAAATAGACATTAAAACTAATCAGGTTTGTCATTTGTCATAATAATTAAATGTCTTCCCTTGTTTCATAGGCCATAAAAATCCAGCTAACGATGAATTTGGATTCCCGAGCCTAAATTTTTTTTCCTGGTAATTCACGGGTATATAAGAGAGAAGATTCCATTGAAGAATACTTTTAGTATTTCTGAGAAGCCTAAATGTTTAAAATATTGAACTGTTTTATTTTTGTACAATCTACCGGGAGAAAAAAAATCCTCTGCGGTGTTTAGCCTCTCGGCATCCTCGGCGCTCGTTGCCGCCTGCCGCTATAATAGAAAGGCGTGGATGAAACCATACAGCATTTTGAAAACTGCTTTGAAGGCTTTTCTGACCAACTTTATGAAACAAGATGTTGAAACTGGTCAACGTTGTACATACATACATTTCTGGTACTTCTTTAGGAAACTATTCATCACTCGCCGTAGTTCACATTGAGAAATGCTGGCACTTTTCTTGCGGATATTATGTTTTAGTTCTTCCAGGATGTGTGCAATTGGGTTGTATAATTTAAGTTTAGTTTTGCTTTTACTTTCATACCTTGTTATATTAAAACCAGCGGCTATTTCATTCAATACCCAACCAGCTTGTATAAAAGTATTTCCATTTTCACTAATGACTAGCTGGTCATCAGCAAATACGCGTGCACTGTTTGCTCATTAAGTGAAATTACGTGTCTGGAATCGTATGGGAATGTTGAAAGTGGTAAAAAGCTTCATTATGTCACATTTAGAGAAGTGCGCATCAGTATTCAAGCTCTCTTGTACTTGATTCCTTATTCACCCACATTCCTGCAATTAATGAGTGCTTGTGACGTGCCACATGAAACCAAGATCCCCAATAAAAAACAATGAACTTTGATATACACAATACGCCACATTATAATTATCAACCAATTTCACTAGAGTGTGTAGATAAACAGTAAAAAATCTGCTAATTTTGCACTAACAAGATTTTTATTTACTCTTACTTTGTGCTACGTATAGTAAGTGGGGGTAGATTTGTATGTCTACCAATGTTTTGAGGCCCGTGAATAAAAAAAAAGCATTTTTAGAAAAAGATCCATGTGTGTGTGTGTGTCTGGCTGTGAACAGTATAACTCAAATGCAAATCAAATTTGGTAATTAAGTATAATATCTTTCAAGGATACGACACGAAGATTTTGAAGAAAATTCCTCCACTCTAAATTGTCCTTCACATGGAAAATTTTTGAAAAATTTTGATTTTCTCAAAAATGGCTTTAACGATTTTGACTAAAATGCCATATGTTTAAGAAATGTGTACACCAATGAAATGTATATTTCGAATTTTCTGGTTATAGCCTATGTAGTCCTGTTTACTCTTGATGACTTTTGCATTACTGGTAAACCGTAAGAAATAGACTATAGTATACAAAAATGCAGATCTCGTAAAAACACACAAGTTATATCTCAATGTATTTTTTTGAGTGAAATATTTCGGAGATATTTCTTGTTATTTGTGTGAGTTTTGTAATACTTATGCTTTTCTCAAATGGAAGGTCGTTATTCACTTTTGTGTCTGGGATATGCAAAAGGAACCGAATTTCACAGCCTTCAGCTTTAAAAGATTTATTATCGTATTCTCAAATTCCCCTTGCACCTACAAGGAAGTAAGCAATTATTTCTACAAATATTTACCTCAAACAACGTGAAGAAGATATAGGTATAAGGGTTTGTAGAATAGTTAGCACATGAGTAGAGAAATTCATGTGAGTACAACACATCAGAATGTTATTATAGCAACATTTAGAACACTTGTGTCGCTTTAAAACATTTACTTAAGTCTCAATGCATCGAAATCAACATGTTCAACACAACTTTTAAATAATGCATTTTTACGAGTTCAAATGTAGTTCAATTGTATTGAATTCTCGTACATATGGTACTGGAGAAAGGCTCAACCTATTTACCAATAAGAATTTAAAAGTCAATTAATCTTAACAGTATACACATAGATTCAATTATACAGTAAACACAATAATGATTAAATATTTACTTTGGGTGGGATGTCTTTATAGTTTTTCATTATGTATGATTTAAAACATAAGCAAAGTGTGGTAAGTTTAAATTGTAGAATATGCTGAAATATTTCTAACTTGTCTAAAAATGAGTTCTACATATGACGAAATTGGTATGAGAGTGACAAGTATTCTCTCACTGTTCTCATTAGAAAGTGGTGGTTTAATTGTTAAAACTTCTGTGTTTCTGCAAAAGCCTTTCTAAAGTAAGTTGTTGCTAAAGCAAAGAACATTTATCAATAGGTGTATTATTTAAATGTTGAGCTCACTGAAATAATATTAGGTATTTTTCTTCTGGGATCTGAACGCAGCTTAGCAGAGTGCATACTTTCATTAACTGTGAATAGCATTCACTGCTCTCTGGTGAGAACTAATACAAGGTACTGGTAGCTAAAGAATAAGCACTACGTCATTCTGTGCCTGTGACGTAGTTTCCGGATCTTTTATAGGAAAAATGTCATGCGTGTATCTTAAATTTGCTTCGAATCATAAGCATAGGAATATCCTTAAATATACTGGTGTTGGCTGCATTTACATGTGTGTGTGTATACCTGGTGTAAGGGAGGTCATTACATTAATTGAAATCAGTGGTAGATATTGGTATTGGGAACACATTTTGTATCTTACGTTTTTGTCTCTGACAATTTCTTACGGAGATATTTTAGTTTTTTTCAAAAACAAGAGACAGGCGAGCTGGACACACTGCAGATTGTCTGGGTGTCACTTTCACTAGGTCAGTACATAAAGAAACACCGCAGAGTGGCGTCTCGTGAAAGTAAGCAAATGCCATGCAGGATCCTTCCATGTTTACTGTGTGAGTGCGGGCCAATCAGAATCGTTATCTCCTAAAGCATTACACCACCCTGCAAGTGATCGATCTGTTTGCATCCAGAAGCCGGTTCAATCCCCTGACATATCTCTTCGCCACGTTGCCGAGTTACTTCGCGTCTGAAAAACCTGCGCGGAATATTCCTTTAATTCCTTAAATGATTAATTATTTTGAAACCCTGTGTGATATCCCATAATTACTACCCAAGCCATGTCAGAAATATGTTACTCTGCGCGTCTTGCTAGTAAGAAGCTATTTTCTTCGTACATTCTTGTGGAATTGCGTATCCAATTTGGAACGAAAACCATTTATTTTTTCGAAATCGGCTGGTCAAAGAACAAAATGCCATTAATCCTTTATGTTTGTAATGCCTCTATGAAGCACATAGTAGAAAGAATTTAAAAGTCTCCTTCCACCCGGTATACATATTAGGTATGGTTTATACCAATTAATATACTCGTATATATATATATCTTTATTTATTTATATATTTTGTACTCTGAGAAGACAAACACTGGCGACATATATTGCTTTGCTTTCAAGGTCACCCGCATAATAAAACCGTTAACAGTCAATACATTTCAAAGTGCCTTTATGACATTTTTCTGTTATAAACAGTTAAAGTGAAAAAGTTTGTTAAGCTATTTATACATGTGTGTAATAATTTATTCATCCTGAATATAATAATTGCATTTGATAGAATTTGAAAATTCTGCTTCCCACTATTTATAATAGAGCACCAGGTGGACAGAATTTTCTCTGAAATACACATTCTGTTCTCCTTAGCGCGGTAGTAGTTTTATTGTTGCTTACCAAGGGTTCGGTTCCCTGTACCGGCAAGGGGATTTCCTTCCGCTGGGTGACCTGGTTCAGCCTCGTTAGACCACTGAGGGGCCAGTTGAGGAGCCGCTTGAGTCAGAAGTAGTGCCCCCCTGGTTGCAGACTGCATATATCGGCCGGGAGATATCTGGATCCTGACCACGTTCCACTCTCCAGTACAGTACCCCACTCATGGCACTTATGGACGCAGCGGCCGGGCGGTAGGCCTTGGTCCGGAAAGGGCTGATGGGCGCGGTGTTACTTTCTTACACAAATGTTGACTAATTTTATGTTGCAATGAAGCCTTAGAGGCTGTGAGAATTAAATTAGACAAGTTATAAATCACGTTGAAATTAAGATAAATGGCTTCAGTGAGACGGAAATTAAAATTTGCTCACAAATTAAGAAAACTATAAGTTAATTACTTTACCTTCACTAATGTGTTCTGCGGTATTAACCAACATTTGTTTCAAGCAACATCCTAAACTTTAGTCGTTTTCTTTGATTTGAAAGACGTGATGACATCTTTTTATTTATTTGAAGTTTAATTCTTTAAGCGTTTGCAATCACATAATACCGTCTGCAAGATCACCAGACTTGTTCAATATTTAAACAGTTTTTGGATAAACTATTTCCAGCGTTCAGATTAACCTAAATTAGAGCTATATAACTCACTGTCCTCTCGTATCGATATTTTTCACGAAATGCTCTGCTGCATATCAGATCATTTACACTATCTCACTACTGCAAGGGGAGACTAAATTGCCAAAAGATGACACTTTTACTTTGTGTGCACTGTCATAAAGTGGCCTTTTGACTTTATCATTGTAGGCAAAATACTAGTTAGTACTTCATTTAGTACGAATATTTTTCACATGTGAATTCTTTACCACTTCAGAGAGAAAAATACATAAACTCTACACATTTTGGATTAGATAAGCAAACTTTAGCCCAACTTATAGGGAAAGTTTAACTCTGTACACTGGTATAATATTAAATATGGAAGTTTCTGTGGGCTTGAATCATATATTTCCTTCCTTTGCATATACCAGGTGGAAGCTACTGCTTCGGTCATATGTTAACCAGGAACTCTACATGACGGCAACAAATATGAGCAATACCATTGCTGTCAATACTAAACCGCTTCGCTGAAAAAAAAAAAAAAAATGATTTGTGTCAAATATTTGGAGCCATCTTGCTTCTTGTGGGATAATAATTATTGATTTATTATTTCACTAGCTGTCGCACAAACATAGTGTAAAAATGTTCTAATGCATTTCCACCTTAGTTTGAATTAATTTAGTCAATTCAATTAGTAAATTAGTGAATCTCTTTAGGTTTATTTTGAACTTCTTTTTCTGTGAATGACACCTTCTGCTATAAGTGTCTCGTTTAGAGATAAACAATTTGAATTAGTGTCTCCGTGAATCCACTTTGGTGTTAATAAGATGGATGGTTAATTTTTAAAGAATAATTTCTGATAAATTTTAAACAATACGTAGTGAAGTTGTGAAAAATATCTTAACTTCCAGACTATCTCAACGTAGATCTGTGCACGTATAATCCATGCATTTACTTCTGTAGACACTTCACTGTGATATATTAACTAGTTTTAAGGTAATGGGTCGTGAACTTAACTCTTTTAATAGATTTAATATTGTTAGCATAGAAATTTTATTTTCCTATTAAGTTCAATACTTTTTCCGACTTTAAGTTAGAACGAATGATAAGAGAATAGAGGGAGCTTCCGCATGTTTAACCGCTAACACTTCTTGGTATTTTTCTTCGCTAGGTCAACAATTCCATTTTCTCTTGAAAGTGCTGTAGTTATACATCGTTTTCTTTCGCTGTAGTTTGTTATCATTAGCTTATATTGCTCAAGTTCTCTACCAATTATAAAACAAAACCAAACGTGGAAGTTTCACAGGACACAAAGCTTAGAATCCTTGAGATTTATACCCTTATGTGTTGATACTGTTGTTCAAGTTGGAGTAAAAATCTGGCATTCCTATCAGAAAAGCACTTGTGCAAATATTACTTAGTGTTAAAAATTGAATTAGTGGAACAGTAAGCATGTCTAGAGTGGCAAAACCCAACGCTTTGATTTTAAGTTGAACCTACTGTATTAATGTTTCGGAAGGAAAATTTTTATAAACTTATTAGCAGGATATAATGTTTCAATTTCAAAGACCCTCTGCTACTTACGAGGAACTTAAAAAGGGGATGTACGAGATAGTAGAGTAGGCTAAGATAACACTTCAAATTATATTCTCAAGTACTTAAAAGAGTTACGCAAATGACTGTGGAAAAATTGGAAGCCTGGGTTGACAAACCTAACGGCGAACAGCAGCCAATGCTAATAAGTGCATTTTTAGGTATGCATTGCAGATGATGCCGAATTTGCAATTCCTGTATGTTAAGATGGGATTCATCGGTAGTTTATACGGAGAATTTGCATTTATTTAAGGTCACTGTAGAGCATAATTATTACAAGATCCCTCAGAAATGGTAGCTGGTCGTTGTGAATTAATGCACAAAACATAAGTTAGGGCCATCTGGACCATTCTTTTGTGCAGGTCAAGGCTAACTGAAGGAGGCGTGTAATAGGATGTCAGAGATACGTATTTACAAATACAGGTGCATTATATAAAAGGATGCATATCATGACACAACGAACTTACTTGTTACTCACAAGAGCTGGTGAATGTCTTGTGGCTCCACGGACCTAAAGCATTACTAAAATTATTGAAATCAACAAAATATTTTGAAATAAAAATACTTCAGCATACCACTTGAGACGATTTACAGAAAAACTCTGAACCTGAAACAGCGGAACAAATTTTGCATCAGTTAACAAGTTTACAAAATTGTGTTTTCCGTATAAAGACATCCCTATTGAGGATAAACATGCATGCATTTTCAATAATCTCTAACATTTAGATTATTCACAAAGATACTTATTTTAAAAGAACAAAGTGTGTCTAACAATAGGGTGCAAAATGACATTTAATATTTTAATACGACTATTAGAAATATGAACAATCTTGGTATGATAAAAAGAACTATATTCGATGCCATTTATGTATACTTAGGTTAACTTAAAGAGAGCATTCTGATAGTGCAAGCAGTGACATCGAATGTAGCTGTTATTTACAAATGAAATGCTTGGAAATGGTGAAACATGCGTTTCTAAGGATAGTCTCTATAACACAGGGTACTTCTAAAAGTCCAAATAGATACGTCACAGGTATAACGTAAAAAACTAGTGCAAGTGCATGCATGAGATGATAAACTTGAGTTAAATGAACAGAGAAAGCACCATGCACAAGCAATGAATAAATGGTGTGAGCAAGTCCACTAATTTTCATTTATTTGTAATTTATTCTTAGAAAAGCATAAATATTATTATATTGAAAGTCCGATTATTTAGGTTTAGGTTAGAGATTTCTTTAATTTAATGCCGTTTTAAATTCATCAGTGAATTTTATTGAAATTTGGAATATTGAGTGGTAGCATTTATAGCATGATATATTTTATTCCTATTGCGGTTGTGCCAATTGCAGTGATGTAGATTATACATATGTTTATGAGTGTGAGAGGTGATTTTTGTTAACTGTGTTTTGTTTTTCAAAATTATTTTCAGAGAAAAACGAAAGATTACTTCTAAAAGTATATTATGCGGTGTTTGATGTTTGTTCAAGAATGTTTAAAGGTGTTATTACAGTGTTCAGCATTAATGGCGAGTTAATAGCGGCAATATCGACAGATTAGTATCGTGGTGTAGAGAGGTATGTGTGACTGTTTACATTTTGTGGAAATATTTAAAAAAGTGGACACGATTTACTATCAGCTTAAACAATACAGTTGTGTGCCGCTACTTGGAAAAACTACTACTTTTGGAGCGTGATTGTGAAAGCCCAGTTCAAAGGGCGGTAAATAAAGCATCTACTGGTTCAAGCCACGTGGTAATGCTCAAGTTGGTAACATTGCAGTGGCTGTAAGTGACAATGTTTAAGTGAGAGGTGATCTTGATGACATACAGCATCAGGTGAAAAGACGAGAAAAATGTGTTGGTTATGAGAATTAATAATAATAAGAATTTCAAACTACAGAGAGTATGGTGAAATCAGAGTGCACCAAGAAATTGGCCTCTGGTTCATCCGTCGGCATCTGTAAATGCTGTTCAATGCCCTAATAGCCGCTATCATGTTTCAGAAACATGCATGCAAATCTAGGAACAGGAAGCTTCAGAGTGGAAAGTAACTTGGAAATGAACAGCACAAAAAATGAAGTCAATAAGAGAAAAGGTGAAAATTTCTTTTCCTAAAAAAGCAAAGGCTATATTAAAATAAATGGTAGGAAACTGAGGACAGACTGAACCGCCGAATATCACATGATGTTAAAAAGGATCGCAACTGCATTTAGCAGCAGATACAGCAGCGGCACAGATGAAATTAGAAGATCATTTTCTTGGTATCTCTGTCGCTTTATACAGTAACATGCATATTAACTGTTGAAGTCCAGATAAATTTGGCACTAAAAGTTAAATATAATAAATAATATTAAAGGTATCATTTAGATATTGAGGATAAACGAAGTTGATATTTTCATGCTAAAAAGAAGTATTAAAGTTGGTTAGTGAATTCTTTAGTAACAGAGTGATTGCCTTCCAAATGATAATGAAAATATTGTTCAGATTACAATTAGAATATAAATCCCTCTCACAGTTTAAAATGTTTCTCAACTTGCTTTATCCTCTTTATTTTAAATGCATTTTTTTGTTTTTTCACTTCACGTGACTTACCAGTTTTAACCATATGTTTGTTATTAGAAGCTGATTCTTCTCATCCTATTAACATGCAATGAGAAGAAAATGTGCTTTGTTAGTGAGTCGGTACAATGCAAACACCAAAACCACACGCAGGATGGTTACTCGTGGCCTGGAAGGTCGAAGGGCACAACTTTGCTCCTCCTGTCGTGTTCCATTTTACGTGGATGACAGCAAGTTGTGCACCTTCACCTCGTCCCACTTCCACAAGTCCCCAAAACACTTAAGCAAAAAAAAAAGCTAGGTTCTAGAATACACTTGCATGGTGTTACGCTAGTGGATTCTGGAACTAAATACACACGACATGTCTTCAAATTACAATACTGGCCAGTAACTGCCGGTCTACTCTATATAAGTGACGTTATGACCAGCGGTAACAACTTATTGACTGCTGTAGAACTAGCATTTTAGTGGCACTGTTTGTATTTTGAAGACAGCCGATCTGATATGATGGTGGCAAGCCTGAAAAGCCCAGTTTTCATAGGAAACCATTAAAAGTGGGTGGTTTCCAGTTCGTAACTGGGCTCTGCAGAGCGTGTTCATCCCTGAGCCAGCCAGCGCACAACTTACCAAATTTAACCAAGCGTTTGTGGTAAGCATTTGGTTCTTTTCATCCTGCAGAGGAAAATGATTTTTTAGCTGTTAAGCAAACGAAAATAACTTGAGTACTCTTTCTTAAAAGCTAACAAAAATCTGCACTGCACTGCACTACAAAACCACACGAATCACGCACTACAAATTACTCTACAAATATCGAGCACCACGGTGTGGATCTGGCTTATGGTTCATTTATTTAAGATCGAGCAAAAGATTTAATATTAACCTACACAGAAAATGTTACTTAAAATTTATATTTTAAACATCAGCATCTCTTGGTTATATTTATGTTTATAACTTTACTGTTTATCTTAAACGTAAAGAGCTGCGAAAAGTGGCATTCTTAGTTTTGGGGATTTCCTCTTTATTTTCACATGCATTTACGTACAAGAAAAACACGTTACGTTTTAAAATATTCTTTTAAAAACAACTTAGAGCAACAGTCATTTTTACTCCCAAATCTGCACCACGTCAAAGAGTGGTACACCATACACCTTTTGGAGTATGTTTTAGCTCACATTTTAGGGGAATAGGGGAATAACTGGCACCAGTTATAATATGTGTCCAAGCAATGTGATTCTTGCTTTGTAAATATACAATAGCTTTTTTCTGCAGCTTCAGTTTGAATACTTCTTTCTGAATGACATTTTCTGTATAATTGTACTGTTCTCTCAAGAACTTGTGACGATAGATGTATTAAACTTTGATAATAGCTGGATGATAGAGTTGCCGAGTCGTAAAGCTAAAGGTGTAGGTACAGACCGACAGAGTGGCCCCTGTATTGCACTTAGGCTCCCAGTCCTTTGTGCCTCTAGAGGTAACACAACGAGAGGTTGCCAACAATAGCTGCGCAAAACTTCGGTACTACACGAAAGGAAATGTTGATACTAATTTTATATGATAGGGTTAACTTATTTGCGATTTGATAACACTTTGGACTTAGCAATAACCTAAAAGCTTCTAAAAGAATGCAAGTTCAAATGTATTTCAATTTTTAAAAATGTTTTTGTTTTTAAAGAAAATTACTGAAAGTTGTAAACTTTATTTAAAATGTATTTAGGTTATTTACTTGTCAGTCTTCGATTTCATCTTTTTATTCCAGTTTATTTCATTAATCGTGTAAAATATGTTTATGATACTGATGATACATGGCTAAGACTGTTTTTAAAGACTAATTTTCTTCAGTACTAGCAGACATTCTATGTAAAACAGTGTGCTATCCAGAGATTTATAAATTATGTCAATTCGAGTTTCCATTGCTCGATAAGAAATGGATATAAATACGGAGCCAAGAACGGCAACCTCTGTCTTCTTTGGCACCCAGGAAACCGAAACTTCGTGAGCCACTTTCATTGGGGATGGTACCTATTTTATATACCACCCTCCATCTTGCGCCAGATCGGAAGTGGATAGGCAACTTAAACGGATCAACCTATTAGGGCAGACTACCGATATCACGGTGGAGTCCACAATGCCTGGGAACAGTCTGCTGGTTAGTGACGGAGAACGTTGAGGTGTCTCGCAACCCCGCCTAACGTACCCAGTCTCCCATGGGTATCGGAGAACCTGTCTCGCAGAGTTAACAACAGAAGCACCAGGGCAGCTGAAGATGTCGGAGAAAGAATGGATAGCGAAAATGTTATTCCTAACACAATATATTCATAGACCTTCCTACCAATGTTTTAATATAGGAATTTAGAATATTTCAGTATTTCGCCTTCTTAAAACTGTAATTTAAATCCATTTAATATATGAATTGTATTATTATTATTATTATTATTATTATTATTATTATTATTATTATTATTATTATTATTATTATTATTATTATTATTATTATTATTATTATTATTATTATTATTATTATTATTATTATTATTATTATTATTATTATTATTATTATTCTGTCGCGGAGTAACCGGGTTTGATCCCCGGTACCAGCATGGAATTCTGGGAAGTCTGATACGGGGTGCACTCAGCCTTCTTAGGCCCTTGAGGGGCTAATTGAGTTGTTATACTGATAGAAAGGTAGCATCCCTGAAAGCTTAAGCGGTCACCTTAGGGTCAGGGGAGTCGGCGTGCTGACCCCCGCCTCCCCCAACATGCACTCCTACGTAGCGGAGGACGGAGGACGCAGCGGCCGGGCAATGATGATAATGAGGATAATGAGGATAACCTTTGTACAGAGGACATGCCCTAGGTATTATATTATTATTACTATTATTATCATCATTATTATTTATATTATTATTATTACTACTACTACTAATATCGTGTTGCCTCTAATGCTCACTATATGGTCTATGACCCCATTTCGGAGGTGGCGGTACACGGAAACCGAAGTGCGTTTCTTCTAATGATCATGGGAATGACAGCGGAATTAGAGAACGTAGAGGTTTTACCTTAGACTCCGAACCACGTTGGGCTATAGATTACTTTACATGGGCTAGTTGAAGATGAAGGCTTGGACAGAGCCGATTTTAAATTACTAGAGCCAGGAATCCAACAGCGCAGAGCCTCAAACCAATCCGCGGTGCCATTTCGTTATTATGCTGTATGTTTAAGACATTCACTTATAAAACCAACCTTTCATATAAGATGAACAAGAGCTGGTTTGTCTTTAGAACAGCTTTTTAGTGACTAATGGTTTAACTTCTTTAGTTTTAAATGAATTATTACATTTCAAACCATCACATAATAACGGGAATTTATGTATAACTGTTTTTAAGCTGGCTGATGTGCTCAGTTTTTTACTAATCATTTTAATATTAAATTACTGATCGACATTAACAGCTGATGAGATTTTAATTGCAATCATTGTTTACCTGTTGCAACAATAAAATTCATATTGTATCCTACAATACTTACTTATTAGGCTAACCGAGTTTCTATAAAGCTGTAAATAAGGTCATTAGATTAAATCAACATATTAAACATATCATGAATATTATAATTGCATTTTATCTTATATTATCATTTTGAAACTAATATTTGAATCTTTAATTAGGGTGATAATACTTTACTATGACGTTTTATGATACGATAAAATATTTATTTAAATGCGTTTTTATTTTAAGTAATAATTAATATAGTTAATCAGAAATTTAAATGAAAGTGTTCGGTAATAGTTTTATTCTGATTATCTGACTAAAAAGTGAGGTGTATCGTATATTTTGAATATAAACAATATAAAAGTTAAGAAAATCTGAAGGTACTAAAGTCAATTATTATGGCCAAAAGCTATACTTTGTGTGATCACAGAAGCAATAGTAATGTGATTCTAGGTATTCAAATGCTTTCTTTGATTAAATATTATTTGCATGTGCAAATTAAAATTTTATTCAATGTTAGTGCATCAAACGTGTTAATTATAGCAGAGTATTCGGTAAATAATAATATAACTTCTTTTTTTGTAAATTATTAAACGCTTTTAAATGTTGTAACATAAATATAATATGTTAGTAGGCTGAAACATTAATGTATATAGTCATGCAGTAAAATAAATAATTCTTTTTAAGTTATACACCACCATCATCTGTAAACCGTTAGGGAGTAAGGTGTCTTTGGACATTTTGGGATTCTAATGAACCACTAGACACTGACACATAGGCGGGACTCCATGGTACTGTTCATGGTCACCACCCGCTACACAACACAGGACATCACAAAGACAACGGACAAGCACATAAAACATATGAACACTGTTTATATCATTTTATTAATAGACATTAACATACCCATAGAACTTTATATTTTTGGTAAAAATTGTCGCGCATATACAGGGAGTTTTCAGTATGTCGCAGTGGTTTAGGCTGAAATTAATAGTTTGAGAAAAAATAATCTGGGTGAATTACTGCTCTTAAACGGGCAGCTTCCTTTTTCCTTCCTGCAGATGAGCGCACGTGAAAGAAGCCTTGTTCTTCCATCGCTGTTAGGTAAACTACAGTAATGACGGTTTCTTAAACTTACATTCCACCAAGATGCATTGAAAGAGGTAAATATTTTCTGAAATAAATTCTTGTTATTAATGAACACATATACAAAGAATTGTTTCCCATTCCCAATCTTGTGAGTTCCTAAAATTATTTATTATTTTTCTTAATAGTGACCACTTTCCTAAAAACCATGCGTTGTTAGATTTTGTAAACAAATAAGGCAGCAAAATAATAAGGAAATAATATTTGACCTTCCAAATAGCAATGTTGTTCCAGCTTTTTCGTATCTGTAACTTCAATAATCTCGTTCATCTTTCTTTACTTTTATTCTCTTTCTGTCGATCGTTCTCTTACTTCACTGTCACTTTATCGTTTCACTAATGTAAACTAGTTCACCTGCTTATTGTTTCGCTTATGTGAACTACTATAGTTTGTCACTGTAATTTCACTACAATTTCCTTAAGACTGGCTTCACTATGGCACTTCCCCATCTTTTGACTCCCTCAAGACTGACTTCATGGCGGGACTTGCTTACCGTAAGGATTCCTCAAGATTGTCTTCACTTGCAGGACTTCCCCACCTCAAGACTTCCTCAAGATTGGCTTTACTTGCAGAACTTCCTCACCTCAAGACTTCCTCAAGATTGGCTTCACTTGCAGGACTTCCCCACCTCAAGACTTCCTCAAGATTGGCTTCACTTGCAGGACTTCCCCACCTCAAGACTTCCTCAAGATTGGCTTCACTTGCAGGACTTCCCCACCTCAAGACTTCCTCAAGATTAGCTTCACTTGCAGGACTTCCTCACGACAAGGTTTCCTCAAGATTGGCTTTAGCTGTGGGACTTCCTCACCACAAGGTTTCCTCAAGATTGACTTCAGTTGTGGGATTTCCCGCCTCAATACTTCCTCAAGATTAGCTTCACTTGCAGGACTTCCTCACCACAAGGTTTCCTCAAGATTGGTTTCATTTGTGGGACTTCCTCACCACAAGGTTTCCTCAAGATTGGGATCAGTTGTTGGACTTCCCCGCCTCAATACTTCCTCAAGATTGGCTTCACTTGCGGGACTTCCTCACCACAAGGTTTCCTCAAGATTGGGATCAGTTGTTGGACTTCCCCGCCTCAATACTTCCTCAAGATTGGCTTCATTTGCGACACTTCCTCACCTCAAGGTTTCCTCAGATTTAGCTTCACTGTGGGACTTCTAAAATTTTCTAAAAGTAGTAGGTTCTTTTCACCCACACTAGAAACTGTCCATATTGTAGTATCATATCAAGAATGTGAAAAAGCCGCTTTAATGTTGTTTTCTCAGTTGATAATTCATTCGATATCCAATTCAAATTAAACTGCAAAAAGGCGTTGTTGAATGTGCTGCATTCTAAACATTTATATTTCGCCCTATGTTTTTAGAATAGCGTTGCTATTAAATAAATTTGGTTGCTACGTTAAGCTATTCATCAGTCGTATGTTGTGTAACATTAACTCAATAGGAAATGCAGGAAGTAAGGTTCAGTCTCTAATGCTCGTCTGCGGGCAGGCGAAAGCGAACCTCTAGGGTAAAACAATAAAGGATGCAAATTTTCACCCATATTGAGCCTGTATTCACCCTGTATTTCAATTCAGCGTGCCTTACTGAAAACTCTCCCATCTAAGAATACTAAGGCAAACACAAAATTCAACAGCGGCTAGCTGACTGCTACTATTCTCTTTCCTGTTGGGCAAATAAATATTGTGGGTGCAAATGATATTTATATCACCAACTTTACAGTGTGATTTCATAGCGGGTTTAACTATACAACACCGCAAGTGCAGCAAGCCTCTGATTGGATGTTGTGTTGAGCCACCTTCCATTTAATTCTGTGTCAGCCATAATAGCTTGTTTTGTTATTTGTCTTGTCACTATTGCTCCAATTTCAGAATGTATATTGAATTGTTTAAGTGGGATGCAATGAACCGTCTCTGGAGTGGACTCCGAGAAACATGCCAAATTACCTGATTTACACTTAAGTATTTAATCATTTTACCTTTACAACTTCCAAGTAAGGCATGGTGTTAAAATACTGTGAAGTTTTGAAATTACTCTTTCACATAAAAATCACATGTTCTTCCAAATTCTGTATGCAGAGCTTTGTTGCTTAAAAATATCTGACACTTTATTTAAAGGAACGAAATGTTAATGTGGCTGCCAGTTTATCCACAGGTGATTTGTATAAGTGATCAAAGCTTTGTTGGTCAACATTATGGAGAATCAAGCGCTGAAGAAAGTTCAAGACAGGTGTTCGCAAAGTCATTTAGACAGCGATAACATTAAATAGCTCAAATACGTTTAAAAATTAAACCAATTCAGTTGTTCCGCATATGTAAAAAAAGGCTAGTTCTTGACACATATTCAATAAATTAAGTAGCTTTTAAAGGTTGATTATCATAATTATATTCTTGTTTTGGTTATTCAATGAACACGCGATTGTGTTCACACCCACAGACTCAAACTTAGGAAAGCACGGTTGATTTTAAGTATGAAGTGACTTGTGCAATTCGCTGAAGGTGTATGTTTCCGTGTGGTTTCCATGACAACCTCCCCTCTGCTACTGCTCTAAAGCCAGTAAGGTCCTTCTACCTTCCTTTCCCTTCGTCAACTAGCTGAACTTCGAAGAATACCATGATGCTATATTGTACTACCTACATCCTATCACATGTTTTCATACTGCCTACTAGCTTTCTTGTATAACCCGGCAACACTGTTCTCCCACATCCATTCTATGAGTGAGCTGTCACAAGTAGCTTCTTGTTTAAGTGCTACTGTAAAGGATGTAATGAATCCCTTAGAGTCATTTAGGGCATTTCAAATTAAAACATTATTTTGACTGTTAGAGATATTTTAAAACTTGCTATTAATTAGACTTTGTGAGCTTTCTCATAGTTCGAAAGCTCCAATATTGCAATAATTACTCACAATCTTGTAGTAGACAAATTTTAAACATTTTATTGTGAATTTACATTTCTGATGCACATGTACACAGAAACTGTGGTTTTAAACAATTGTGTGAGTTTGTAAAGATTAAAAAAGCATTAAATTACAAAGTTGTGGTATTTCAATATTACCAAAACAATGTTATTACAGAAACATACAAATAATTAAAAACGTACGTTTCCCTATCCGGGATCAAATTTTATTTTTATAAAATTGCTGTAGAGAATATTCGTTGTGAAACCACAGACTACCATCTACAATTCCTCCTCCTCTTCTTCTTCTTCTTCTTCTTCTTCTTCTTCTTCTTCTTGATGATGATGATGATGATGATGATTATTATTATTATTATTATTATTATTATTATTATTATTATTATTATTATTATTATTATTATTATTATTATTATTATTATTATTATTATTATTATTATTATTATTATTATTATTATTATTATTATTATTATTATTATTATTATTATTATTATTATTATTATTATTATTATTATTATTATTATTATTATTATTATTATTATTATTATTATTATTATTATTATTATTATTGTTGTTATTATTGTTATTATTGTTATTATTGTTATTATTATTATTATTATTATTATTATTATTATTATTATTATTATTATTATTATTATTACTATATTATTATTGCATTTGTAGGTCTGTCAAAAAGACATAACTTCACCTACACGATTTACTCTTTCTTTAAATTCCAAGGAAATTGTGAGGAATTGTGAAACAGGCATGTGTATTGAAATCGTAGCTTATTAAATAGAAATTGATTAGGTAAGGATTGTGTATTTCATCTGCTGACTGAACTTCATCCTTCCTAAACTTGGAACGATCAGCTTTCAGATTGCAAAGCCAATGTAGAATATTCATTTATTTTGTTCACTTCTTTTTAGTCACTTGCATATTTTTACTAAATTTTTTCAAAATTCCAAAACGTACTGATACATTATTTTAGCTTATTATACTAGTTACCTAAAATAGAGGGCATATGGCATTCAAAAGATTTCTATCAATAGCGTTTGAATGTAAAACTTAATTTACAAATTGCATCAGAATAAGTCAACTGCATTGCTTGTGACGTCACAGAGACTACGACATAAACTAGGAGTTCGCTAAAATCGTTCGTAATTGATACGATGGAAAGGAAAGAGAAACCCACCTGGCGAGCTTCATTGGTTTTACAATCACTAAAGGAAGTGCACCACTGAAATTTTGTGAAAAAGTCAGGAAATTAACTTAAGGATTATGTGTACAAAAATACTTAGGAAGTATAATTTCATAATGGATTTTCCATTTTGGGATTGTGCTTCCTTATTCTAAAATGCACAATGTAACCAACTAGAATTAAAATTATATTTAAAAATTTGATTGTTTTGAATCTCTTGTCATGTTTCTGCTCATTAAAAGTGCTATACACAATGAATTTTTCAATCAACATTCTTAAAATTGTTATGCATGTTCTGAAATTTTAACTAATGAAAATATTTATGTAAACTGTTCATTTTCTTTTGAATTAAAAGTACAAATGAAAGTTATACAGCAATGTTGTGCTCTATGAATAGGAAGAAATAGCATCGTTGCTTAAATATTTCAAAAATTTAACTAGTGGAAGACTTGGCATAGGATAACTTGAAAACTAAAGAAGGTAACAAAGTTAAACTTACTTAAGGTTATATCCTTCTTAAGAAAGTGTACCCTTAACATTTTATCAAATATCGTTCTTTGCAATGTATCTGTATAAATTAAAATAGTACCAGGAAGCCGTTTCATTGTAACTAAATGTATTTCTTGACTATGGCTTCACGAGTGATCAGCCGCGTCAAATGTATAAATATTGATCTTTCGGCATTCTCTCCAAATTCAACACCAAGGTCTAATTTACCGTGCCCGAAAGGATCCTAGATTTCCTAAGGGCCGTAAAAGATCCATTGCTCCTATAAAGCTCAGGTATGTATAGGATTCCATGTAAATGTGGAAAGGTTCACGTTGCACTATTGAAGAGAGGTGCAAGCAACATCAACGCAAAATCTAACTCCTTCAACTGGATAAACCGGCAGTAGTTCGATTCTGTATTGAGAAGGCGAATACTTTAATAACTTCTCAGTTCTGGAACGTACGGAAAACCATTATGACTAAGTCATCAGAAAATTCATTCAAATTAAATTACACCCAAGTAATTACAATAGAGATTGGGGTCTTCAACTGACTCCGATTGGCGGTGGCTGCCTCCCGCGCTCAACTTTTTCCCCGATTATCTCCGAAGCAGTAATTGTAAATACGCAGGTTTCCTCCGTGCCAGAAAAGACTTGCTGAAATTAAATATTCCAATTCCCTGCCTAAATAAATTTGGTCTTAAGTTTTGTGTTGATAATGACTACTTAATCTATAGCAAAAAGAGACTAATCTATTCCACCGCCTCGGAGGTCCTTGGCGTTGGTAAAGGTCAGTTCATTCTATGTACCAATGCATTGGAATATGTTGTTAGCTAATGCTGGATTTCTGACAATAAAGTCATTAATCCTCTTGCTCTCCAATATTTTTCACTGATATTGAAGAGAGCAATAGCAGTAATAGTAACCGCTTTTTAGAGAGCACCATTGGAATATAGACTGATGTATATGTAGCCATTCCTGAGTCTTATTATCTAATGACATTAAGTTGTCCCTATCATGGCTAATGGCATAGACAGGCTACGGCGCGAACTGCAGTGACGTAATTCTCCTGTCTGATCATGACCCAATGAAGTAAAAACACAATCGCATAATACATCCATATTCTAGACGACCAAAAAAAAAAAAAAAAAAAAAAAAAGATCTGGTTGAATACATAGTTTTATCATGATGGTACATAATGTCAGCCATGTATCACACTATCATTACTAAGTAACTTAGATTCGCGCTATAGCCTGTCTTTCTCGTTAGCCACGGTCCCTGTATCCCCACCTCGTTACTTTTAGGCATGAAACACTTCCCCTTCATTCATTCAGGTAACCAAGCATTAGAAAGCTTTGTTTTCGAGTCCAATGAATGTATCATAGTTCGGTAAAAGTAGGTGGAGGTAAATCCTCCTTCCCTCTTTCGCAAAAATTGGGCATTATTGGTGTAGATAATGGCAAACATGGAAAAAATTATAAATAAAAGGGGAAATGAATGATTCTAATACGAACTATACGTTTAGCTTCCAAAATATTGACGAATATTGCTCGGGGGTGGACATGTGTGTGAAAATGACTTTAAACACACCAAGGATATTGATTGTTTATTTCGGTTATTAGTCTTGGCCGTCCATAGTCTGTGCAAAGTGTGGCGGAAAATCGTGCGGTTGAGTCATGCACGAAATCGGACTACACTTTACTTGAACAACACTAAATTGGGAAGGAATACACCTATGCCCTATTTGTGAAGGAATCACAACCTCACCTTTGAGAGGGAAAAGGTCGGACTCACAGATTGGATACCAGCCATTAAACATACCTGCCAGTCCACGACGACTGGCCGTACGGAAGACATCCGTCCACATGGTTCATAGAGTTCCTCAAGAAGGCCATGGATTTTGAGGTGGCCCTTTATTTTTATTTCTAAAATCAGTTCTAGAAGGCCATGTGAGCTCGACATTTATAAACAATATTCTTGAAGGGGGCCATGATTGTGATATGGTCATTTATTTATTCAGTTTCTGATGATGCCCTTGGAGTTTGATATGACCGAAAGCTCGACTTTTATAAATTTATCATAGTTGATCACCTGTAAAGCCATAATCAACAACGCTTACCGTGAAAGCTTCAAGTCTTACAAGTATATTTCTGCCCTTGCCAAAACCTACCTTACATTTTCAATGAGTTCCTTTTTGTCTGACGTCAGAGAGCTGATTAATTTAAATTGGAGCATAACCGAAAATAAATTCAGAAGTGAAAAGTATTGGTTTAATCCCTGAATTATTTTTAAAGTTGGCTGTTTTTCTAGATATGTAAGATATTTACATAATTTAAACTGTGCTCGCACTGCAATTCGCTTTTCATTTTCAAATTCTGATTCCAGCCTGTAGTCAGCATCAGATCATGCATACCCTGAAACGGGTCTTCAGATGGCGTAATTGCAAATTCCCTGGGAAAAATAGCTAATCTTGGAAACCGTGAATATAGGGAGATAGGTGCTACGTAAACCCCATAGAAAATTACAAGTTACTCACATTTCTTTTGTTACAGATCTCTTTACAGCATTAAGTGCAACGAGAGAGCTGCCACCCACATTAGCTGTCGTGTTTCAAACTCAAACCAATATGGACAATTCTTTCATCTATTTTTTACCTACAAAAGCTCACTACAGAGGTATTTTTAGACTAGCGAATGGGTGATAGTTGCACAGTGGTTTATGGTTGAGTTCACTTTTGTATTTATAAGACCATAGGGGTATCAGGTTAGTATCTCTCCGAGTTTCATGCAGAAAACTTCAGGAACAGTACGTTATTAAGCACAGTGCTCGCTCGTATTTTCAGCAGGCTCTTGTTTATTTCAAGGATCGAAACAGAGACATTACCCCCACCATCAATTTGGATGACGTCAGTCACACAGATCCCAGCAAGGTCATTCGCCACATCTAAAAATACCTCTATACTCTCTTGGCAAACGCCGACTGAACTTCACGGATCCCGAAGTGATCCGAGTCCTCCCAAATTACCCAAGGTCCGTGTAAAACAGACTGACGGAACTCACGTAGCAGCGGGTGGCCTTAATATACACGGTTGGCTTATCTTAGCTCTGTAAAGGTTAGTTTAAGTTTGTTACTGCATTTGACCTTATGAGTGAAAAATGAAGTACTCACCACGTCAATGATCTGCATGAGCGTAAGACCAAAACTGAGCTGTAGAGGATCGGACTCATTGGCGACTGGCCTCTCCAAAACGTTGTAGTGGTCCAGGAGGTTGTGGAGCAGTCTCTTCTCGTGTGGCCCTTGGAGAGACTCTGCAACACAAAATATGATTCTATATAAGTTTTCTGTTTTCCCATACAATAGTAATAATAATAATAATAATAATAATAATAATAATAATAATAATAATAATAATAATAATAATAATAATAATAATAATAATAATAATAATAATAATAATAATAATAATAATAATAATAATAATAATAATGAATGTTTCGGGAGAGTTCCCTTTCGAGAACGTTCTACCTTAGTCCGGACACTGTAAGGCGCAGGCTTGTACCTGGCAGACAGTTAAGGACTTACAAATTTCACCGAGTTTAGTTCAATGGTGGCAGCTCAGTTGAGATTCCATTCCACCTGATTATGTTTGTTCAGAGTGTGTGTAAGAGCATAATAAGTGTAAACCGTTAATTAAAAGTATAAAAAAGTTGATTACCGGTAATTGTGTCATTTTTATAATAGGAATAATAGTAACGATAACTAACATTTCGATTATCCCCCACTTGGTTAACCGTTGAATGTATTATTTATCTATACAATTAAATTCTGTAAATCTTCGTAACCGCAAAACTTACATACAATTGATACAATTTTCTATGGTGTAGTACAAATGCAACGTATTACATGCAAGCGATTTTATTTACACTCTTTTCTTTTACGTAACACACATCTTCTTCTCTACTCGCTCTTCAACAGACAATTCATGTAACCTATATGTATGAAGTTGATAAATTCCAACACGGTTGACCAATCACAATGACAATTGGCACATCTGAGCATTTTTCATGGACAAGGTTCTTATGCTATACATTCGCGTAGCTTTCTCTACTCGCTTTTCTTATGCGTCACACATTCAGAAATCCTTCTCCACTTGCTCTTAATCATACAATTAATACACCATTCTATGATTGAAGTAGAAATGCAGCCACACGGTTTTCAGTACTCACTTTTCTTTTATGAAACAATCACATTTCTTTCTCTACTTGCCCTTTAGTGTATTCATACAATTTTCTATGATTAAAAACAAATGCAATGTATTGTCGCCCATCGCATTATTGTCGGCACTACCGCAAAGGAGCCGAAGGGAAGAGACAGAGAATGGCCGCATTGTTGGGGCGCTTGCCGAAAGAGAGAAAGGGATAGAGACTTATGGAATTTTCTGCTTTGTATTTCACCGCAATAATAACTGAACTTTGCTGAAATTTCCAGATTAGTGCCTGGGAGATATAAATAGCGGTAAAGTGTGAGTAGGGACAGTTTTTGTGTTACTAATTCGGAGCCGTGCTGTTGGTGAATCGGTAAAGACTTTCTTGCTGTTGCAACGAGTGTACAAAGTTACTGTTTACGGAAATAAAAGTGTTTCTTTATCTCGACTACATCTGTCTTCTTTACTTCACACCCACCAAAGTCACAGTATTATATTTATAGGGTTTCTCTATTCATGTTTCTTTCTCGTAACACATTCAAATGTTTCTCTCTACTTACTCTTCAACATAGAGTTAAATGGTCATTGGTATGTATGAAGTTGATAAACTAACGCGGTTGACAGATCACTATTAAAATTGGCGCGTTTAAGTGATTATTCATGGAGGCTTTTATGTTATCGATTTTATTTGCAACGTATTACATTCACGTGGTTTTCTCTGATAGTTTTTCTGTTACCTAACACATTCACATATCCTTCTCTACTCGTCCTTCAACATAATATTCGTCCACTTTTCTATGAGTAAAATAGCAATGCAACCTATTACATTCACATGGTATTTGGAAAAATTGCACGGAAAAACATTTAAATTCCATTTATCCTTTTCCCCTTCAAATTGTTCCTAGATATCAATTCTAGAGTAACGTTCAGAGATAAGATGAACGGTTTTTGACAGAACGATGTCTGTTGGGTCAGCTAGTTGTTGTTGTTGTTATTTATTATTATTATTATTATTATTATTATTATTATTATTATTATTATTATTATTATTATTATTATTATTATTATTATTATTATTATTATTATTATTATTATTATTATTATTATTATTATTATTATTATTATTATTATTATTATTATTATTATTATTATTATTATTATTATTATTATTATTATTATTATTATTATTATTATTATTATTATTATTATTATTATTATTATTATTATTATTATTATTATTATTATTATTATTATTATTATTATTATTATTATTATTATTATTATTATTACCGTTGTTATCGTGTATGTGACACTTTGCGAAAGTTGAGCTATTTACGAAACAAAGCCCTGTGATGTATCCTGGAAAATTTGCATTTGCAGAAAGTCTCAGCAGATGGTTCAGTATTCTTCACTCAAGTGAGGCGAACTTTAAGACAAATCTGATAGGTTGCATTCACATGACTTTCTCTGCTCTTGTACTAACCATTCTCACAAACTCTTATTCCTAGGTCTTCTTCGTGTTAGTTGAGAAACATTTGTACAAATTATCTTATTGCTTATTTCCTTGTAGGCACAAGGGGAATGTTAGAATACAGTAGGTCTTTTTGCGATAGTCAAATCTTTTAAAGCTTTGAGATTCCATTCTCTTTGTACACGTAACATATAAAAAAATGAACAACGATAAACCATTTCACGAAAGTTTTTAAGTTTTCCGAAACTCACACACATAACAAGGAATATCTCCGAAATGGTTCACCCTACAAGAAAATTTATTTGCACATAAATTGTGTATTTTAGCAAGATCTACATTTTTGTATAGTATGACTTGGTCTATCTCTAATGGTTCACCAGTTATGCAAAAGTCGTCCAGAATAAATACTACAGGGGCTATAGCCAGAAAATTCAAGATTTACATTTCAAACATATATCTCAAACATATGTTATTTTAATCAAAATCATTAGAGCCATTTTCAAGAAAATCAAAATTTTCGAAAAAGTTTCCATGAAAAGGATAGCTTAGGGTGGGGCTATTTTCTTCAAAATCTTTGTGTTGCTCCTTGAAAGACACTAAACTTAAATACTAACTTTGGTTTTTAACCGACTTTTCATTTTTGAGCTATGCTGTCCACAGACTTACAGACACACACACATACACACACACACACACACACACACACACACACGCACACACACACACACACACACAGACACACACACACACTCACACACACACCTTTTTCTAAAAATGCTTCTTTTGGATTCATAGGGTCGCAAAACATATATATCTGGTGAAATCTCGACATTGAATTTTTGGGTGAAACACAATGCTTCCCCTACTTAGGTATTATCCGTGGTAGAGAAGGTAATAATAGAGCAGCGGTTAATGCAATCGCGTCAACGCTGTTTGCAATTAAATACAGAATTCTAGACAAAGATATTGTTCAGATGTCTTCAGCTGTGTAATATATAAGTGTTCGTGGCCATCAGGTAGGCAGTACGAGTAGTAGTGATCATAATGTGGTGTTGTCACCTGGCGATGTACCTACAAAGTTTACAAAAAACGAAAGCGAGTGTTGCATTCGTTTTATGGAACAAAAGTATGTTATCTCTTACTGTGCAGCCCTGCTCCATGGACAATATTCCCCTTTATTGACACATTGCTAAATATACAACACATGTAACACATGGTTCAGGCGTTTAGTGAGCTCTTTGTGTAATTTCTTATAAAATATACTATTTATGTTAAGTAATTTTTTTTATTCGCCATTACTGGCGAATCTATAAGATTTAATCGGGTTTATGCTACAATAATAATTTGTGGCGGTATAGAAAATACTGTGACAAACAGCTGCCGTAAGTTACAGATGCATAACAAAATCGCTAATAAAACAGATAACTTTGGTCAGCTTTAACCATTAGATTTAAATTATTGACGGTAAAGGAGCAATTGTTTAAAATATTAAATAACAGAGTGAGCCACTGCTCATTTGGTTTAATTAGTCTTCCCCTTGAAAGCGACGAAATTCACGATTTATCTGCAGGAAAGTAGCTTGTATATGCTCCATACAATGAAGCAATTTCATCTGGTTTTGATTTTCTTAATCTATATGCTACATGACCTGCCAACATTTCTAAAAGTTGTACGCAATTGTCTCCAAGAATCAAGGATTGTATTCTCTGATAAGGGATGATCATGAGATCTATCTAGGCACCTGATTAGAGAAAGACAACTCTCAATCACTTCTTGATTACATTTTGATTCCATAAGATATACTGCTATTGAATGTAGGTGACTCATATCAAAGCTTTAAGTAATTAGTACTCTAAAACGATTCCTCGAGCTACACTATCACTGACAGTCATTTCAATCAGAACAAGCGGGTAGCCGGCTACTGACTTCTACACCAGCTGACGTCATTATCTTGGAAGTATCAATATAAAATGCATGAGTTAACAGATTACACAGAGGAATATATCGTTAGCAATTCGTGTTGAGAAAAATCAGGAATATGGTTAACTTGTAAAGTCGCATAGGCCGAAATTCCCAGAATTAGAAAAGGAAACGTGAAAGGTCTCATAGGCGAGCTAACGTTGCGTGGACACAGGTTTGAGACACTTGCTTGTGGATGCATCCCGCATCACACGTACTTAGCGAAGTGTGACGTGCCTTGGTCAAAAAGGATGTAGCCGCCAATGCTAATGAATTTTCCGGGTAAATAGGAAAATACAGTAGAATTCTCATAGGAATGATGAACTCAATTCTATTAAAGGAAACAGCCGGCAACTCTATCAATCGTTTTGTTTGAAAAGTTTTAACCGATATTAAAGCTAATTTAGCAACATAAACTGGCGCTGTCTTTACAAATAACACCCAAGCGTACTCTGAGATCCAAGATCTTTAAAGTTAAAACTACAGCAGCTGAAGCAGAGAAATTAATTACAACAAAAAGTGTTGCACCAGAGGAAAGGCTTTAATATTTCGTTAGCTCTTACATTCCCAAAAATGGCCCAACGAGTTTTTTTATAACATACGTATATTTAAGATATATGTATTACAAATAGAATTCTTAAGTATTCCTGTAACATCTTATTCTGAGAGACAATAGTAAAATGTCACTTAGGATAGAAGATAAACAAAATCTTAAAACTCGAAAGATGTATATCTCGTTAAGGCACAGAGTTTACGCGGTGTTCACTATTTAGGGACATTTATTGTTATTAATTTGAATTTTCAAATTCTTACACTTTTTCCTGCGGGTAAGTAGCCATTTGATTGCTCTGGTGGTCATGCAAGGCATCATAGGGACACATTTTTAAATTTTATTTTAAATTTTTATGAAAATCGTTAAAGCTATTTTTGTTAAGATGAAAAAGAGGCAAACGTTTTCATTTAAAGTGTAACTATGGGTTGAGAATCCTTGAAGCATGCCGAACATAGGCATCGAGTTTGATATTTAACTGAATTTTCGATTTTCAGTTGTGCTATTCAGAGACACACTCACGTACATCGGTTTTCTCCAAATATGCCTGTTTTTAATTTAGGGGACCTCAAAAGTTGTATTTACAGTGAAATCTCTACATCCAGTTTTAGCTGGAATATAAAACTTGCTTACGATACAGGCTGATAGGAGTATGAATGCAGATATTTGTACTGGTAATTGAGGGCAGTGTAAAGAACAATATTACATCTATATTTGCTTCATTTGTGGATATAATTTCACTGATCAAGAATATTATTCAGGAGTTGGTTAGTACCTTCATATAGTCGTGGCACAAAAGGCATGATGCAGAGCGCGCCGATCTTGAGATAACGAATGGTGTACCGGAACCCAATTTAAATACCTTCTGCGAGACCGATGAGCTCATAATACCCAGGCTAGCTGGCTGCATTTAAGTGAAAACCAAAAAATCTTCAGATAGTAAACTATGAGATGTGGGAAAACTATTAGGTGAAGATAGAAGGCAATTAACACACCAAGTAAGTACATATTATTAAGGCATAAATTATCAAAATATCTGAACTCGTGTCCCTAACAGCCTGTTACGCACAGCAGGAAGACATCTCGCGCACTGCGATCTATGCTGGTACCACTCCCAAGAAGAAGGATAAGGAGGAGACACCACGGGAGATTACCGGTCACAGAGAAGCACAGGAGCCCCTAACAGTTCTAGGCTCAAAGACCCATTTCACTGCTAGAGCTGCACAGAGAAGGCCATAAATGACCGTAGGACAAGTAGTCTTGTAATGTTCACAGTAAGTACTGTTTGCATTGAGCGAGCATCCACGTAATATGACTGGCACCACCTTACGCTACGAAACCTAGCACTACACTTGAAATATAAGAAGGAAATGGAATGATGGGGAAATGATGGAAAGAAAATTCGTCGTATATGAAAACCACAAAAAAACCACTGTATGGTCGACGGGAATTGAACCCGGCATCTCGCTTTCTTACTTACCTAGTATTACTCTATGACAAACTTTGCAGGAGGTACATAGCACCTCGACCTATGGAAGATCTTTTGTGCCTATACCCCTACGGTGAGGTTAAAGGATACTAAGGATGGTCTGATCTGACGAGAGACGAGAGCAGAGGGCAGGGTCTCTAACATCTGGAGAGTGAAACTCCCCGGTGACGGGGTTATAATTCCTCGGGAGCCCCAGGAACAGGATACCTCTTCGATCCGGAGAATGAGGATTCCCTACCATGTCCAAAGCTCACACCAACTCGTAGAACCCTGAAAGAGCCAAACAGGATGAAAGTGAACTGTAATGAGAGGTGAGATGAAATGGAGGGACAGGAATTTTGGGGGGTGTAATTATCCTTCCCAGTGCCCGCCTAGTGACACGGGAAACCTCAAAAAAAGGAATACCCTTAGGTAGTCGGTCAGCCAGGCGAATCGAACCGACGACCTTCCAAATGAACATCACCTCAGATATCCCTCTTACTTACTTGCCTACTAACTACAGAGACGTAACACATATAAAAACAGATATAATACAATATAAAGGGAAAATCCGAGTCAAGCTATTGAAATAACAAAGGGAAAGCTGTGACATTTGCTAACCCTTCAGCTGTGAAATTACAAATGTGTGGCTGTGAGCACTTGACACTAATGGACCTTGCAGGTGTCTAATCACATGGCAGATTCCAGCAGTCCTGGCGATAGGGTGATGATGAGATATATGGCACGAGCAGCTTAACACACGGAATCCGTGCCATGTTAGGGGTTCACATTCCCAAAATTCCACGTTTAGCAGAGGTGAAGGCTCCAATCAATCCAGCTTGTGGCAGACACTTTCAGCGCCCCACTGGACACTGCCAGGACAGAATGCCTCCAACTAACGTTTGGCTTTTATTCATATATCTTACGTCAAAATATTATTTAAGCACTGTCTATGCTCCCCATGTTAAATTAGCAAACCTCTGGTACAGTTTGCTCTGCATTGATATAAGATACAAGCTTCAGATTTACAAAACTCATTTGATATAGATTCATCTATGATAATACGAACAAAAGCATTTTTAGAAAAAGGTCCGTGTGTGTGTGTGTGTCTGTGTGTGTCAGTCTATGTACAGCATAACTCAAACACCAAAAGTCGATTAAAAGCCAAAGTTGGTAATTAAGTTTAATGTCTTTCAGGATGCGATACAAACATTTTGAAGAAAATTGCTCCATGCTAAACTACCCCTTACATGCAACATTTTTCGAAAATTGTGATTTTCTTGAAAATGGCTCTAAAATTCTGATTAAAATGCCATATTTTTTAGATATTTTTATGAAAAATGAAATGTATAGCTTGAATTTTCTGGCTCAGCCCATGAAGATCTGTTTACTGTGGATGACTTTTACATAACTGGTAAAGTTTAAGAGATAGAATAAATCTTACTTTAGAAAAACTGTAGATATTGCTAAAATACAGAAATGTATGCTCAAATAGTTTTTTTTTTTTTTGTAGAGTGAACCATTTCAGAGATATGTCTTGTTATTTGTGTGAGTTTTGGAGAAGTTATGCTTCTGTCAAATATAACATCATTATTAATTTTTTATGTTAGCCGTGCAAAGAGAACGGAATTTGAAAGATTTAAAGGATTTGACTGTCACTCAAAGCCCACTGTATTCACATATTCTCCTTGTGCTTACAAGAAGATAAGATCATTTCTGCAAATGTTTATCTCAAATAACACGAAGATATAGGAATAAGTGTTTGTAAGAACAAGTTGGCACAAGAGTAAAGAAAGTCATGTGAATGCAACACATCAGATTTTTTAAATTGCTTTATACCAGCAGTCAAATTTCACTGTAAAATGTAGGATTTAAATCTGATTTTCCCAGGAACTACGTATGTAATTGTCAACAAATTCCGTTCATGTTATTCTTAATTAAAGTCCTGAAAACACCAAATAAAATTTAAATCTACAGTTGTCTGCAATAGTTTTATAACGGTATCAAAACACCAAAAAATGTAACACTGAAAACTCAAGTCAACGTTTTTACAATATTTTTAATATCTTGCAGCATTACTCAAAAGCTTTCAGCACTATAATCCGGATCCTGTGTGTCACCATGGCTTCTCTCCTTGTTTCTATGAACTTTTCTGGCATTTTTAGTTATTTTATCCACAAATCTCTCTGCTTATTTGATGCGAAGTGTGTCTAGCTCTTTCAGAATGGTAATGGTGTTGAACACTTAATATTTTTAGTATGTTGATTCTTACTATGTTACCATCATTGAATGAGATAATGGCACCACTTAGTCCTAATCTAAAAGTATTGAGCAATAAACGCTGAGTTTAGAGGGGAGGAACCTGCGCCACAAAACGTTACCTACTAAATGCTTCATTTGCATTTTTAGGTCTTCAATGTTATGTTTTCTTTTTCTTTCTTTTTTTTTTTTTTTTTTTTTCAAAACATCTGGTTGGATTAAGAATATATATAGGTTTGATATCAAAACCGATACAACCATTTTCGAGAAAAATCTAAATTTTCTCCGTGTAAAGGGTAGTTTAGGGTGGAGGAATTTTCTTCAAAATCGTCGTGCTACATCCTTGAAAGACATTAAACTTAAATGCCAACTTTGATTTTTAACCGATTTTTCGTTTTTGAGTTATGATGTTCACACACACACACACGCGCGTGCGCGCGGGGACCATTTCCTAAAAATACTTCTTTTAGATTCAGGGGGCCTCAAAACATATATTTTCGGTGAAATATTCACGTCGAAACCTTGGGTCAACACAGTAGGGAAAGTTACCACGGCTCCAGCTCGGTCGGTTAATGAAGAGTTAACTTGAACACATCTAAAGTTAAGTACCACTGTTAGATTTTACGGCGAATCCTGGCAAGCCCATTCCCAAGCACACCCTCGACACAGCTGTCCTCTCCCATTGATTTATAGAAGGCTTTTTACACTGTAGGCGTTCACCCCCGAGAACATGACCAAGTATTTAAAGATGGCCTTTGTTCACCAATTTCCTTTCATACTACCCTCATGAAACCAAAGGAAATGGCTGGTGCTGAATAACACAGCTCTATATATTCTACATTGTACCCATATGAAGTAATTAATTAGAAAATACTTTAACTTAGAGAAGGAGAAGGACAGACGCGGAGGGGGACTTCGGTACCTCGACCTCAAAGATCGTTAGTGCCTGTGTCCCAAAAGGTTGCCCCAGGGAGGGAGGGGTGAGGCAAGAGGAGACAGAGGGCGGCCAGATCATAGGAGTGCAGGTACAGCAAAGGGCAGGGTCCTGACACTAGCCATGCACTGGTCCCCCTGGTTCGCGCAGAGCGCCGCCTGCAGGGCCTCGGTGTGGACACGATCCGGAGCCCGGATGCCGTGACAGGGGACGGAGTCACTCAGAGCATTTCGTTCCACCATACTGCACCCGAACGCCCGCCGACACTTTCTACCCTAAATATACCAAACGGATTAAAGGATGAATGAAATGATTAGTGAAGTGAAATGGAGGGAGAGGAAATTTGGGGGATGAAAGTAACCTACGCCTGGCGACCGGGGAAAATCGCCGAAAAAACCCATGGGTCAGGTAGGTCGGTCGCGGGAATGGAACCCACAACCTCCCGAATGCAAGCCTCACACGTTACGCCAGCCATCTCGCTTGGTTACCTAAACTGGCTCAAATGTTACAATATGATCACATACGCAGTGTTGCATGTATTACTTATTTCATTTGATTCTGCCGATAAGTAAGCAAACTCTGCTTAATCTTAATGGCTCCTACGGAGTGTTCGTAAATGTGTGATGGGACAAGTAGAATGAATTCTTACCCCGGGACGTACTCACTGTTCAGCAGCGGTTACGCTGTAACGGAAGGTCTGCAACATTTTTTTAAAATTTATCACCCGTCCCTACTCCAGGCGATGGACTATTATGGACTATTATTAGTGTTCACAGGCGTTAGACGCTAATAATAATAATAGTGTAGAATAAATTATTATTATTGGGAATGGAAATTTCGGAAGGAAACTTTGCAGGCCTAAGTTTAGGTACCTCCCTGGTATTTGCAGTTGAGAGCACAGAGGAAAACTAGGGGAAAATGAAACAGTCTGGGAGGATTGTCTCCCTCGGGTTTGTACCGCAATTCTCCGTTCAGGAGTTTTAAAGACCTCGGCCTGCCGGTTTGAAGGAACTGTTGAAATAGCAGTCACTTATTTCTCAGCCCAAGGCGGTATTCTATTTCAGAGTATGCTTATATTTACTTGGTTGCTGATTATCAGTGAAAAGAAGGCATAACGTGAAATAATAATTTGTCGTCGGGTTCGCGCCAAACCACCATGTGCTTGTAGCCAATCCCCAATTCCCTCCTTCGGTGGTAAGTGATACCCATCCGCTTCATTCGAAGATTATACAGTGCGAAACATTTCTAGCGGCCTATAGGCCGTGCATTTATTGCAAAGACGCGAGTGTGGTCTCGCAGAACACGAAATCTACATGCGATGAATGGTGGAGATTAGGCTACCCATTCATATAATTAATACACCAGTAGCAGGTAATATCAAAACGTATCGGCAACCTCATCTTTTATCAAAGTATCAACTCTATACCAGAACACTGATTTGCTTTAACCTACGTGTTTTCAATAAGGTGTTACAGTGACATCGAGGGGCTGGTCGGTCGGATGGTGTGTACGGCGAGCGTAGCGATTGTTTTTCTTCTCGTGAGGCGTGTTGGCTCTACCCAATAGACGTGTACCTTACGGCCCGCTGGAATGTCAATAGGTTTGTAATGGACCGCAGTGCAGTAGACCTAACTAAGGAAATAATCTGAGGAAAGATTTTAGCAGAGGCCAGTACCAGGCATTCACTGCTTATATGAGGGGTTTAAAAGTCAACACAATATTCTGACCCGAGAAGGTGCTATAGATATAGGGATAAGTTGGGATAAAACAACACCTAGCAACTCGGGAGGAACGGGTGAGTTGATGGAACCGCAGGAGACTTACGGGCTCCAGGACCCGTCGGTACAGATGACAGACCAGAAGACGAGTTGACATCAGAGGGTTGCTTCTGCCGCACTGTCTGTTGTCTCATCAGAACTATGCCCTCTATCGGCCGTAAAGTGTTTTCCGGTGACGGTAATTGCTTTAAAATGTAGTAGAGTTTACTGTCCAGTGGAGCCGCTGAGGAGTTATCCTCTCAGTAGGAGGCGCCCTCTAATTATTTTTGTTTTCGGTATGTCTGGATGTGGGACTATGAGTTGGACTGGTTTAGTCGAAGACTCATCTGCCATAACGTAACTCCAACTCGCAAGCCCCTACGCCATCTATCCGCCGCTGACTGACACACAGTCCCAGAGTCCATCGTAACGTGAAAGAAGCAGATGGAATGAGAGGGAATGAGAGAGGGAGGCGATCCGTGGCAAAAGCATTCGCCTTACCGACTAGGGAAAGAACATTGAAAATACCATTGTAAACAGGAATCGAACCCGAGACTCACGCTTTACCGTGGAGCCATCTCACTCGATTACTTAGGTTTAGTGACTAATAACGAAGCTTGTTCCAACTGTGCTGCTAGGACAAAGTTACTTTGTTTTGAATGGGCAGCAGCAGTAGCAGCTTGTTAGCATGCCCTTGTGAGGGAACATTGTGGATGGATGACAATGGTGTGCTATCATTTAGGAAAGATTCCACCAGACACTCGGGTTATCGCCTTTCACACTTGGCAGAGCATATTCTTCATGAGGATCTGACCTGAATTACACCGTGCACTGCTAAATTACCTTACTAATGACCCCAACACTCACCTTGGGTCCGCTCGTTTTCACGTGTATCTTGGCACCAAATCTGCACACTACCTACTTTTTATCCACATTGGACATTTCCTTCGTATCCTTTTGGAACTGTGACTTGGCTTCTGAGAATTAACCTAGACTATTCATACATAGGGCTACTAAATTATCACAGAAGCGTTTTCACTAGGTCCTTCTTTTGTTTAGTCAATGTCGCCAACCGTATCCCATAAATCACACATTACAAACGATTAACAATCGAAACAACACTCCATTTCAATTTGATAGCTGTGTTTTCAATTGTTCTTTTAATAATTAATCTTTTTAAGGAAGAAAGGTTATTTGTTAATGTTAAAAATAAAGTAAGATTTATTTGAGATTACAAATGGTTTTCTTTTATAACAACAAGAGAAGATCGGAATTCATGTAATTTTTGGGTTTCGTTTTCCTCAGTTGGCAGCATTGGTTGAACTACACTAATCGAAATGAATATATTTTAGGTTTGTTTTATATAACATAGCATTTTCTGGTCAAATTTCTTGATATATTATTTAAATTCATGTTTTATTTATAAAATAGTCTACACAAGTATCTGTTGACGGTCTGGCTTTTCTATAGATATGTATATCTATGAATTAGATACATAATGTATCAGATTTTTTATTTCGCGAAACGTTATAACTATACGCTAGCAGCAGTCAGTGTTGCCAGC